>BPLR01009806.1:0-114924 GCA_021605095.1 Caerostris extrusa | reverse complement strand
CTACGTATTGCTGTTTCAACTATTTCGGCCATTTCTGTGAAGATGAAGATCGCCTGAAGTTTTGTCGTTTTTTTCCTTCTTTCTTAGTCTTCTTAACCATTCTTATAATTAGTATTGACCTTAATTATCCAAATAAAATATTAAAAATTGTTAAATAATAAACGCTCTCTGAATTATCAATAATGCATAAAGGTTTTCTAGAGAAATATACTATACTAAGTCACATTTAAATAAGAAAATTATTTAATTTTCACCTATCAATTCACTGCATTTCATAAACTTGTATACAGTAAAAATCAGCTCGGTTTTTTTTTTTTTTTTCCCCAAGCATCAGCGCAAAAGTGCCTTAAACTCTGCATAATCTTTTATATATAATTAAATACATTCATCTTTTGCACTACATTATTCAACCTTTTCAATAACCTGTAGCTTAAAGGAAAATTTATCAACAGTTGTATTACACTGGTTTCACTGCCAATAAAAATGTCTTTTATTAAAAACTGTGGTTGATTTCAATTCTTTCGCTTTGTTTTCAATTAACTTTTCTCTCATTTTATATATTCTTTGTTTATATAAATAAAAAAATATCCTTGGGAAACAAAATAAATTTAATTAAAGCGAAAAAATATGTCGAAATATTTATCAATTATTACGCTTTATTTTTTTTCACAATTGATGAAAATGCACAGAAGGAATTCTGAAACAATGAAGAAAAGATCAACAGAAAAATCATCAGAAAAATTTATCAACATTTGTAACAACAACTGACTTAATAGCCAACAGATTGTCTTTTTTAAAATTGTGGTGATTTCGTATCATATACTTTGTTTTCAATTAGCTTTTCTTTCATTTTAAATACTCTTGTTTGTATAAATAAAAAAAACATTGGAAAACAAAATAAATTTAATTAAAAGCGAAAAAATATGTCGAAATATTTTGTCAATTATTACGTTTATTTTTTTCACAATTGATGAAATGCACAGAAGGAATTTTGAAACAATGAAGAAAAATAAAATTAAAAGGTTTATATTGAAGATAGGTTTAATAAGTGAAACAAATGCTTTACAATATTTGTGTTACGTTTTGGAGAACAGGCATGATTTGATGTATTATCTCATCCAAAAGAATGCAAAAATCGATTACATTGCAAGTTAGTATACTTTTTAAAATTCTATCAACTTTAAACCTACAGTATAATAAAAGGATATTTGAACTCCTATACCAATTATATATACTATATTTAAGCAAAAATGTAGATTATGAAGGTTCAAACACGTTTTATAACTCCTACTGTGAAATATGCCAATATGTACTAAACGTCACATAATTAGGGAGTGCAGGATGGCACATATTCGGAATCCGCTGGTGGCTTATGTTGCAGTCACTTATTACAGAAATGACAGGGTTTGATGGCTTAAGTAAGTATTTTATCTACAATCAGGCTGACTAGCGGTATTTTCCAATTTTTTTTTTTTTTTCCATGTGACAATTCCAAGCAGTCACTCAATAAAGTTTCCTTTTCTGGGTGGCGTCATTACCCCATCTATTTGTAGAGATTTAAGGTTCGTGGCATACATACAGGAAACACGAAATCCCTTATGTTTTTTAAACCTTATATTTAATATAATTTGCTTCCAGGATTTAATGCATCTTTTCATTTTTGTTCTTATAATTTAAACTGTATTTTTGTATGTATGTATTGTAATTTAAACGGGTAAAAAATTTTCCTAATTCTCGCCCTAAGTTGTTTAACATTAGGGCACATGGCATCATTATCTCAACTTAATATGCAGATTATTCGTAAAATGGTTGAACAAAATAAGAGAGTATTTAGTATTTAGTATATGTTAATGTTATTAAGGTAAATAATAGTATCCACGTAATGCAATGATATACGTTTACTATGGAACCCATGGCTACCTTCCATTCAGAGAATCAAAAAAAAAAGAGTAACTTTGAAACATGTCCAGAATGCGTAAGTCATCAATTTAACTTCATTTCTTTTTGCAAAACAGTAAAACAACCAATATCACACAATCAATTATATGCCTTATGCAAATTTTCATTGAAGGAAAAACAATATTGACGTTTGCAATTGATTGTTCATCGGGGTTCAATAGAAAGCCATCCGAAATAAATGTTGTTCCTCAATACATAAGTTTATTTTCTTGCCACCATACTTTGACTTCGTAGAAGATTTCAGCTGATAGGATAAACACCACACTAAAAGTTTTCGAGACGGTGCACCACTCTTTCAGTCGTGATGTGAATTGGTGGTCATAATGGTGTGGTGCTTCAAGAGGCACCCTTTGATCCCACTTAAAAGCACCTACTTGAGTCTCTGTCTGATCTGCCTTGGATGCCACTTGAAGCATCTACTTTGAGTCTGATCTGGATTGAATCAAAGAATTTCATTAATGGTCTTTTTTCACCGTAAAAAAATTAATATGAACATTTAGCTTTACGCCTTTTCAGATGGAATTTGACCCCTGTATTTTATTGTAAAATATTATTCGTCTTGGTGGATGCTATACATTTTTATATTTTTTCCAAACTATTTACGAACAAACTGTCTGTATGCTTAGCACCGCATTAGAATTTATCTGCAAGTTATTGACTGTTGTTTTCATATCTAACATCACGGAAATACAACGTATTCAAATTCACAACATGTAAACTGTACTATTGCTATTATGCTAAAAATTAATACTTTTTAGTAAATGATTTTTTCAATATATAATGATAAAAAATTAAAAATTAAAAGGGAGTAATAACACATTAAAAATATATTTACTTGAGAGGACACTATATTATTAATATTAGATATTTTATGCAGAAATTTTCTTATTAACTTCCAAATCAAGATTACAAAAACAATTGCGCTGCATGAGGTGAATAGCTGCTTATAGCACTGCGGTATGAAGATATCAGCAGTTATACACTGAAGACAAAAGTCATGGGATACCTCTAATATCGTGTCGGCCCTCCTTTCGCCCGGCGAAGTGCAGCAACTCGACGTGTGGCATGGACTCAACAAGTCGTTGGAAGTCTTCTGCAGGAATATTGAGCCATGCTGTCTCGATAGACGTCCATAATTGTGAAAGCGTTGATGGTGCAGGATTTTTTGGGCACGAACAGACCTCTCGATGATGTCCCATAAATGCTCGATGGGATTCATGTCGGGCGATCTAGGTAGTCAAATCATTCGTTGGAATTGTCCAGAATGTTCTTCAAACCAATCGCGAACAGTTGTGGCCCGGTGACATGGCGCATTGTCATCCATAAAAATCCCATCGTTGTTTGGGTACATGAAGTCCATGAATGGCTGCAAGTGATTCCAAGTAGCTGAACGTAAGCATTTCCAGTCAATGTTCAGTCCAGTCGCACCAGAGGACCAAGTCCATGCCATGAAAAACAGCCCACACCATTACGGGAGCCACCACCAGCTTGAACAGTGCCTTGCTGACAGTTTGGGTCCATGGCTTCGTGGGGTCTGCGCCACACCCTCGAACCCTACCATCAGCTTTACCAACTGAAATCGTGACTCATCGGACCAGGTCACGGTTTTCCATTCAGCTAGGGACCAACCGATATGCTCACGTGCCCACGAGAGTCGCTGCAAGCGATGTCGTTCTGTCAGTAAAGGCACTCGAGTCGGTCTTCTGCTGGAATAGCCCAAGAAAGCCAAATTTCTCCGCACAGTTCTAACAGACAAGTCCCTTGTACGTCCCACATTGATTTCTGCGGTTATTTGACGCAGTGTTGCTTGTCTGTTAGAATTTACGACTCTTGCAGACGTCGCCGGTCTCGGTCGTTAAGTGCAGGCGGTCGACCACCTGCGTTGTCCATGGTGGGATGTTATGCCTGAAATTTCATACTCTCGGCCCCTTGACACAGTGGATCTGGAATGTTGAATTCCCTAACGATTTCCGAAATGGCATGACCCATGCGTCTAGCTCCAACTAACATTCCGCGTTCAAAAGTCTGTTAATTCCCGTCGTGCGGTCATCATCACGTCAAAACCTCTTCACATGAATAACTTGAACAGAAATGAAAGCCTGCGAAAGCACTGCACATTTATACCTGTTCTACGCGATGCTACTGCCATCTGAAAATTTGCATATTGCTATCCCATGACTTTTGTCACTTAAGTGTATATAACAGCTGATGAAACGAGTTATGTATAACAGCTGGTGAGCAGTTATATATACAAAACAGACAACTGGTAAAATTTCTAAGTATATTAATAATAATTTTCTTAAAGTCATGTTAGCTATATCTCACATTGATGTTGATCGTTGGCTTAATTTTAGTTTTTTATTAATGGAAAAGGACGAAATTATGCTCTTTCTAATGACAATAAAACTTTTATCTTCAAACTTTTTATTAAATGCCAAATATTTAAAAATACTTTCTAAATTATTTTTAGAAAATGTAAAAAGGACAACTCTAAATATATAGCAAAATTTCATTCAGCTATTTTCATAAGATTAATGCTGTTACATGTTTCATAAGTTTAAAAATATTGAATTGATGCCAGTTTCTAAATTAGATATTTTTCCAAAGATTTTATTGATTTTTCCTTTTGCAGTTACAATTGACAGATATTGTACATGATAAATTATAAATTTTTACATGAACTATTGTTTCATTCATTTGCATAAAACTTATTTAATATCATCAGCTAATTATGAAAAGCAACAGCAGACTCATAATCAATTAAATTACCAATGAATTAAGCATAATGAATTAAATTAAGGACATATAATAAATCGGTGGCAAATCTATGTTTAATATAGGGCACAATTTTTATAAATACGTTGAAAATGATATACTTTAGAATCACATGCAGAATATTAAAAATAGCGTCCAAAATTTATCGATGAATTTTAATAAATAATCAAAAGAGAGTATCAGAGTGTATAAAAGAACACAGTATTGATAAAAAAGACAGATTAATTTTGTCTATCTACACCTCATAGATTTAAAATAGTGTTCAATCACTTATTAGTGCAGACACAGTTTATTAACAAAATATTATTAATGAAGGCAGGTGCAGTTAAATTTCTGACTGATCTATAATTCTATACCAGAAAAGCCAAAACAAACAAAAAAAAACTCTGCCATTCAAAAGCTCCACACAGCGCATGTAAGAATTTTTTGAGGGTGGATGGGGGTGCTCGAAGATGCCCAATGAAAAGACTTTGCGTCGTACGGCTGAATATCATGACGTCATTTTCGAACCAATAGCGGCGTGACCCAGTGTTGTATTCGTGGTGTAGGGGCGTGGTTATCAAACGGAGCACGTGCTGCTCTTTGAACCTATCGTGATCCCAAGATAAGGGGCTATATATAATATAAGTGTTTTGAAACGTGATCTTCAGTTTTTTATGGTCGTCTGCTGCTCATTTGCATGTAGTGATTAACGCTACGGAAAAATAAAAAATATGACAGATAAGGACATTTTTTTTTTCCTTTATACAAGCACAAGATTTCTTGACAATTGTGTTGGGAAATATGAAAATAATTATAATGCTCGAAATTATTTATTATTCTCGACAATGTTTATGTCATAAAAGAGTAAATTCTCAGCATATCTTTGATTTCTCATGTGAATTTTTTAAACGTGATCTTGATCTGTAATATCGATCACTTATTCATTTACAAGTAATGATTGAGCTACGAAGGAAAGTTTAAATTATAACCAAGAATGACCTCTTATTCACAAATTTTATGACGACTATGTTAGGAAAATGAAAATATTTAATTATTTAATTTATTTATACTATTCAAATATATTTATACTATAAATAAGTAAATTCTCATCGCATCTTTGGTTTTTTAACACTACATTTATTTTATGCACAATGAAAACGAATTTTTTTTTCCCAGCATGTACAGTTAGTTTGATGTTTATTTGACAAGAAAATTTATCTAAATAATAAATAACATGTATATAAATAAATATTTGTTGAAATACTGGTCATTATAATTATCGATTAATTTTAATGAATTACGTGTAGTTGTAAGATTTGGTTTGGTTTGTCGCTCTACTGTCATTATGTGCACACTTTAGGCTAACTAGACCGGGACCTACACTTTAACGTGATAGTTGTAAGAAATGACATCGATAAGCCCAAAGAAATATGGGATTTATAAGAAAAAGCAGATTACTTACATCAAATTAAACCTATATTTAAATTCAAAGATATAAAATAAAAGTATGCAATGGCTAAGATACGCCAGGTGATATAATTTGTAAATTTAACAAAATTTCAACAATGTATTTCAATCATCAAACTCCGAATGTAAAAATATTTATGTAATCAGTACCTAAATATGTATTAACATTGAAATTGTACATTAACATTGAAATTATTCAGACTCAATTGAAAAGTTTCATTTTAGACATGATGTCAGAAATAATTCAATAACATTAATAAATATAAAATTTTCAGTTAAGTAGGAAATTAAACTTCTGTTGGAACAAAAGACGCTGCAAACGCATTTTGCCGTGTCTTTCTGCAAACCACTATGCTATGTAGTTTAATTTGCGAAAGAGTGACAGGAACTTTTTTTTTTTTTACACTATTTAACTATAGGTATTTTTGTAAAACCACCGATTTTTAGGCTTTCTTCTTAAAATTTTCAAATTGATCTTAACTTTTACTCTGCCCTTACAAATTTGTGTTATATTCATCATTTAAAAATTCAAATTTTTTAGAACATCAGTGGACCCCGTGTTCCACTGATATATGCCACTGCCTGACGAAAACCCACCGATGGTGGTGAGGATAGGAAATTGTCATCTGGAGAAACTTTTAGTGATAACTACCACGGCATTTGCGTGTCGAATGGGGAGAAATCTGGTAAACTCCCACCAGAAAGCTTGACTGTCGATGCTACAAAAACTTGGGTATTGCATTTAGAAATTGTTATTAACATCAATCAATTTCATTGTTGTGGATGACAGAAATAATACTGAAATTGTATGATGGTTTAAGTACATATTTAAGTATAAGGACTTTTCTAGTCGATTAATTATTATTTTTATATATTTTTATTATAATTAGTATTTTTTGAAGGATAATAAACATTAAAAAAAATTATCACATGCAGAACTCTCGAAGAATCGTAAATTCTTAAATCAAGTAAAATGGGCTTCAGTACAGGTTCAGAATAAAACTGACAAAAAAAAAATATATATATATATATATATTTCTTAATATTTCTCTCCCCCGTTCTACACAATCGCATTTTTATACCCTTTACTTTCCCCATGTTTTCAGACTAAAAGCATCTTTTTAAAAAGTCATTCAAATTACAAATTATTTTGAATATTTAACCCCCTTCCCTCGCCAGTAATGTTTCTCCAACAAAACTTATTTATTTATTTTTATTCAAAACGACTCAGATCCGCAATCGACTACCACTGAACTTGAATCCGTTGTTTGGAGACGACCCCTTTAAGAAAGAGCGCTTCGGCATGCACAACAAATCATGCACAACGTGGAGGCATGCGAAGCGGGGGTGGCTCTGACATTCACTTTTCAAGGATCTGAAGCGTGGGACGTGAATTAAGACGCATTATACTTCCTGCAGGAGGAATTAAGATACCATCCCCAAATTACAGACTCTATAACTACTAGTAATAAATTACAGGAGATAAATGGTGGAGATTTTAACACCTTACGTTTTGGAAAGAGATCGGATAAGTCCCAACACATGATTGCCAACATCAGTCACAGATGCTTAAGAATCACGAATCTGATTTTATCACAAAATCACTCAAGGATCCGTCGTTCGATTAATGAGACTTATTGAAAATGCAAATGCCACTTTCAATTTGCATTTTCAAGTTTTAGAAAACATTACATTCAATAGCATCTGCCATCAGACACTACACTTGCGGTTTGATTAATTCAATAAAGTTCTCCAAATAGTAAATAATGGTTATGATAATTAAGAAAATATTTTACCTGATGTAAATGATAAACATGTACAAAAATAATAGTATACAAATTAAATCTTGTCTTGAGATAAGATTAACCCTTTCAATCACTGAAACATCTTATCCATTCAACAGTAGCGAACATTCTTGAATGCCCATCGCACATTTCAAATGTCATTTAAATTGTTATCCTGATGTTTCAATTGCATTCATTTATGCTTATACTTGCATTTATTTCCATTTTAAAGAATAATGCATTTTCCAACTTTAATGATTTATCGTTCGATTAATGAGACTTATTGAAAAGGAAAATGCAAGTTTCAATTTACATTTTCAAGTCTTAGAAAAACATTACATTCAATATCATCTGCCATCAGACACTACACGTGCGGTTTGATTAATTCAATAAAGTTTCCCTAAAAGGAAATAATGGTTATGATAATTAAGAAAATATTTTACCTGATGTAAATGATAAACATGTACAAAAATAATAGTATACAAATTAAATCTTGTTTTGAGATAAGATTAACCCCTTTCAATCACTGAAACATCTTATCCATTCAAGCATAGCGATCATTCTTTGATGCACGTCGCTCATTTCATTTGTCATTTAAATTATTATCCTGATGTCTCAATTGCATTCATTTATGCTTAGATTTGCATTTATTTCCAACTTTAATTATTCGTCGTTCGATTAATGAGACTTATTGAAAATTCAAATGCAAATTTCAATTTACATTTTCAAGTTTTAGAAAAACATTACCATTCAATATCATCTGCCATCAGACACTACAATTGCGCTTTCAGTAATTTAATTAAGTTCTCCTATTAGAAAATAATAGTTATGATAACTAAAAAAATATTTTTACCTGACGGAAATAATAAGAATCTATAAATATTACAGTATACATATTAAATATTGTTTTGAGATAAGATTAACCCCTTTCAATCATTGGACCATCTTATCCCTTCAAGTTTAGCGAACATTCTCGAATGCACGTCGCACATTTCAGATATCATTTAAATTATTATCCTGATATTACAATTACATTCATTTATATCAATAAATTTTTTTCTAATAGAAAATAATGGTTATGATAATTACGAAAATCTTTTACCCGGTGGAAATGATAAACATGTACAAAAATAGCAGTATACATATTAAATCTTGTTTTGAGATAAGATTAACCCTTTTCAATCACTGAAACATCTTATCCATTCAAGCGTAGCGATCATTCTTTGATGTACGTCGGACATTCCAAATGTCATTTAAATTATTATCCTGATGTTTCAATTGCATTCATTTATGCTTATACTTTCATTTATTTCAATTTTAATGAATAATGCATTTCGATCACATTATTAAAAACAGTTCCCCCCTCCATACATATTCTAACAGGTTTATCAAAAGGAAATTTTATTCATGTGTTTTACGATGCACGTGATAATTTCAGAAATGACTATTATTTTTCATTTCCATAAATGTTGCATGATGTAAGTTTGCTCTCATATATTGATTATAGCGTATTGTTTTTTAAATTAATATTCAGTGTGCTATAATCGAGAAATATTACACTAATTTTATATGACGACAGTTTTTAAATGCTTAATGAGATAAATTTATTTAAATGAATGTCATTAAAAGAGAGTGAGTGAAGTATTGTTTGAATAATTAACACAGAACAATTGATGTTAAAAAAAGATCTATGTAAAGTTCAAAATAACATAATCTTCATAATCATCAGTGGCTCTGGCAGCCTCATGGTGGGCCAAGGCAGTCTGCCTACTGGCAGATTTCGAGGCAGCAGATGTTTTCTTTTTACGAGGCAGGATTGTCAGTCCTACGCCCAAAATAATATAACAGTAAGTAAAAGTATGTATGCTCGACTCGTGGGTCAGCGGCAACATGCGCCACTGATGAGTATTAGGGCTGAGGTTCAATCGGCTGGCAGCTTTGTTGTAGACACTGTTTCAAAAACGACAAAACTCGATGGCGTTTGTGATGCTCACTGTCTTGCCTCATTAGTCGGGCTACCTGATGAGAGTTTTCCGGATTTTCTCTAATACGATACGCAAATTCAGGGTAGTTTACCCTAAAAGTCTTCTCTGAAGGCACTGCCCTCCTTCAACGACACGGAGCCACATTCATATTTCTACCTGCGGATACTCCATCACAACAAAAGCTGCTTCTTTCCCTCTATCGATGAGTAGACCACTCATGGAGCGCTGAGGATTAGACATACAAAAACATGTGTATGGAATGTTACAAAAATGCAATACAATTTTCAGTATTCTATGAGTGATAATAATTTCAAATATCAGAAGTAAACGAAATCTATGAACTTAGTAATCTTAAAATACAATTAAAGATATTATTCACAAAATGTCCAACACATGTACTTCCAGACAGTGGAATTAGTTAACAGCAAAGAAAAAAATTTTTCTTGTCGATATAAAGGCTTGTTGATACAATAGACAATATTTTATAAATAATCATTTACCTTTACGTTTATTAAAAATTTCTATAATTACATTAATTACCTTTAAAAAAATTTCTCGAAAATAATATAACTATCTTTTTTTTTTTTTTTTTTTTTTTTTTTGAAAAAGAAAAAAATATCATATCAAAATATTAAATAATTTATTGAATTTAAATCGTAATTTCATATAAAATTTACAAGTTGACATTTTTTTAATTTTATTTTGTTCAATGTGTTTCGTCCAAGTTCTTATATGTACTACCATAAAATAAAAAATTTGTAGTTCATGAAGGCATGCAAGAAAAAGTCTTGAAAATACTAAATTTAACCGAAAACGAACATAATGGCATGTTTTAACAAGTTATATTGTTTACTAAAATTTAACTGACATAATTCATTGGATTTCATTTCTCCATAAGATATTTCTTAAAACTTCTATCAATTCAAGTAGATTTTCCGACCTTAAATGTTGAAACACCTGTTGTCGTTCTGCTCTGTTGATCTAAATAGTGTAAGGTATGATTATCCATCGTCAGACAACTGGAACAGCCCTGACCTTATCTGGGAAAGGAAGTCATCAAATGATACTAATTTTATTTCCTCAACTACCTCCTTATGTTTTAATTTTGACTAACACATCAGGGGCCCCATATACCTTCCTGATTTCCACATCAGTGAACACTCTTTGGTAGAACGAAGGAATTTTTGGTTGACATGAAGCTAAATATATATATAAAAGAACCTTAATAGTGAATATTACTTATTTACTTAGAATATAAGGTAGATACTTGGTTCAAAATTAACTGCCCTGCGATTAAGTCGCTAGTCTGGCGCGTAATCAGAAATGCCTTTAAGTCATAGGATATCTAAAGTCAATGGATACCTCATCATGGATTTGGTTTGTCACTCTACGGTCATTTTGTGCACACTTTAGGCTAAATAGACCGGGACTTACAGTTTAACGTGGATTCCGAACCACTAATAACCGACCATGCCACCGCCAGGATTCGAAACTGAAACACCAAAGGCCAGAGCGCTAGCCAATTGGCCATTAGGTCGTGCCTCATCATAGAGGATACCTCATCATAAAATCAAAGGATTCCTTATGATAAGATATCTGTTGTATAGATTATTGGAATAAGGCCATCTTTTACTACCTAGCGAATCTTTGGGACTGTTCTGGATCTTAATTTTTTAAATCTTACCAATCCTTTTCAAAACTTTGATGATATTGTCAAGTTTTTGGCGTCTGATCTTTAGCAACTTAACTGATCTTTTTCAAACATTTTCTGACAATATTATATTAGAACACCAGCTAACAAGTTCGGTTTGTCGCTCTACAGTTATTTCTTTGCACACATCAGGTTAATTAGACCGGGATCTGCAGTTTAACGCAGATTTCGAACCACTAACAAACATCCATGCCACCGCCAAGACTCGAACTGGAGCTTGGGATAACAAAGGCCAGTGTTCTAGCCAATTGGCCATCAGGTCGCTAACAAGTTGTTTGGTTCCTTTTCACATATGCATGATGTGGGCAATTGGAATTCATGTGATCGAAATAAAGGTAACTAGAGTAAGAAAGAAGCCTGGTGTCGTAGAGTTTGGAGCTCGGTGCTACAGGTTTCAGGCTCGAGTCCGAGCGGTTTCATGGATGTTTGTAGTGGTTCGAATCCCCTTAAACCGCAGGTCCCAACCTAATATGTCTGTAGAGCACTGGCCACAGGGGTGACAACTCTACCCCGTAAAAATAAAACATTTCCTGTCTCGAAATCTGCCAGTTGGCAGAAGAAGAGAAAAGAAAAGAAATATTATTTGATTCCATTGAATTAGGTTTCAGGAGAATTAGCGTAGTCCAATCCCATTTTAAGTTTAATAAATGTAATTGTATTCATTGTTCCGCTGAATTTTAAATTTACGAAATGTATAATTATTCTAGTGCAGAAAATCTACCATTAAATCTGGGCTTTAACGTGAAGATCTATTGCGTGATGCTGGAAGAAATTTAAATAAGTTCCATTAACAACATAAGACAGACTTAAAAGAACTTCTAGAATTTGACAGAATTGAAACAAATTGTTGACTAGAAAGTTAACAAACACTTTCAGCAACATCTTTTAAGATGTTGCTGAAAGTTGATGATGATGTTGCTGATGTTGTAAAAAAAAAAAAAAGATGTTGCTGATGCTGTAACCATATTTAATACACCTAAAAACCTTCGTTGTTTAAGGGTAAAATTAAATTGTTAAAATAATAATGGTATTTTAATCCTTTATGTTCATAATGAATGTTACATTGAAAACTGATACAAGGTTTTAAAGAACAAAATAAATGAAGACATTAATGTAAAATTACCTTGATAAATAATAATGAAAATAATGAATGATGATCAAACATTTAAAATTGCTTTAAAGAGTCTTGAAATTTTCCGAATCATGCTTACTTTTATAGAAATACTAAGTCCAAGATTTTGTATCGTTTTTATAATGAATCCTCAAATTGCTATATTGCTTTCAAATAATTACTGTGTGCAATTTCTAAATACACGGATTTTCCTCTTCAAACAAAGTACGTTGTTTCTAAACGGAAAGTAAAAGCCTTTCACTATCTACGTTAAATTCACTTTGAAGTGTAATTGTACACTCACCTTTCTCAAATGATATACTTACAGTTCAAATAAGAATCAAACAGAATTAAACCTGTTCTTGCAAGACAAGTAAACGCATGCTTCATATACCATACTATCTCAAATGAAGGAAATTTATTTCAGAAAAAAAAACAAGAAAAAGTTTTTTTGAAAAGCATTTTATTCGCTACTCGTTGCTGAAGGCTGTTTACTAAATCATTAACCTTTTTTTCCCTCTCCAAAAGTAATGAACAGAAACATAGAAAAAAATGCTTTTTTTTTTTACCATTGCCGTGAACTTTGAACCACCTTTTAAGCAAAGTTAGAAATTACTGGGATGAGTACAAGCAAAATGCCGATTTCTTAATGAATCTCAGAAGTATACATTAAAAAAAAATTCGTTCCTCAAAAAATGAAGATTCTTTATTGAAGTCGACCTGACTACGGAAAGGTCTACATATTTTCAGGGCAACAACAACAACATCAAAATAAATAAATAAAATAAAATAAATAAAAATAAATAAAAAGAAAAAGAATTAGTGTTCCATCTTTAAGCTTCCATTTTCTTAAAAAAATATCGATTTATTTCTTAATTTTGAGAATTTTTTTGCCTAATCATTTTTACCAAAATGTTAAAATATTTATCTAATAACCATAAGATATTTATCTAATAATATTAATCTAATAACCTAATTTAGAAATTACTGGGATGAGTACAAGCAAAATGCCGATTTCTTAATGAATCTCAGAAGTATACATTAAAAAAAAATTCGTTTCCCAAAAATGAAGATTACTTATTGAAGTCGACCTGACTATGGAAAGGTCTATGTATTTTCAGGGCAACAACAACAACAAAAAATAAATGAAATAAAATAAATATAAATAAAAAGCATTGGTGCTCCATCTTTAAGCTTCCGTTTTCTAAAAAAAAAAAAAAAAAAAAAAAATATGGATTCATTTCTTAATTCTGAGAATTTTCTCGCCTAATCCTTTTTACCAAAATGTCAATATATTTATCTAATAATATTAATCTAATAACCTAATTTAAAAATTGTTAGGATGAGTACAAGCAAAATGCCGATTTCTTAATGAATCTCAGAAGTATACACTAAAAAAAAAAATTCGTACCTCAAAAATGAAGATTCCTTATTGAAGTTGACCTGACTACGGAAAGGTCTACACATCTTCAGGGCAACAACAGCAACAACCAAATTAAAATAAAATAAATATAAATAAATAAAACTAAAATGAATTGGTGTTTCATCTTTAGGCTTCCGTTTTCTAAAATATATCGATTTATTTCTTAATTTTAAGAATTTTTGCCTAATCATTTTTACCAAAATGTTAAGATATGTGTGCTTTAAATCAGGAGTGGCCCTGCTTCCTGCCTTGAACATTTTTTCCGACCCGTGAGATTTATCACACTTTTACAAAATATATTTATTTTATAAAGGCCAAAGTAGTGAAAACCAATGTATTAAAAAAAAATTATTTGTGCATCCACATATTTAAAAATTAACTGTTGAAATTATGAGAAAAAAATTAACTATGATTTTAAAAATAATATTTTTGCGAATATATGACAGATATTGCCTGTTTTATTTATGAGTTTACAGTTATGAGTTTCGCAGAATAATTAAATTATATTGTGCGAACTCATGATGCCCGTTCATCAATTTGCAAAAGGAGAAACAAATATCGCACTAGTAAAATAAATATTTTTTAATGATTTCATTTTTAGTGTTGTATATTTCTTTACAATGTGCGTATAATATCATTATCATTTATCTATGCTTACATGTAAAAATAATAGTGAACACAATAATAATAACTCATTATGTTTCAATTTTTCACTCCAAAAAATAAACTATAGTGAGCCTAAATCTATAATGGGGATATATAATTTTATATGCGGCCCGTGGAGTTATGATGCATTTCCAAAGCGGCCCGCAAGATCATTTGAGTTGGCCACCCCTGCTTTAAATTGAGGAAGTCGAAAGATTATGTTCAAGTATCAAAGAAGAGATTCCAGGAAAAACTTACTTTAAAAAGAAATAAGAAACACAAAATTACGTAACGAAAGTAATAAACCATTCAAATTATGATAGAATGGAAAATAGAACAAAACTTTCAAGTTATTACTACCAATTCTCTGCATATTAAAATGCAAATACGTGAATTTAAATTTTTGCATTATAAATCTAGAAAATGTCAAGTAAAGAGGGTCAAATTCTTTCTTCATGTATCTTAATTAAGTAGAATAAATTTTAAAACTACATTTTCATCATTTTATGAATATTATCTATATTTATTATCTACTTAAAAACGAATAATGCATCTTATATCTCGTTATAAATTTTTTTCGTTGTTTTCAATGACTTTATAAAATAAATTGTTTACATAAGGATTCAAATATGTTGATTTGATATGTTTAATTAAATATGTTAACAACAATAATTTATTTTCAGAACGGAGACACGATGGAGATTTAGGCAGCATGAGTAATAGTCTCTTATCGACAGGCCACCTGATGGAAGTTTTCCCGGGTTTTCTGCCGCACGACACAGAAATGTAAGGCACTTATCCCTAAAATTCCTCTTGGAAAGCAATTTCTTCACTTCCTCACCCTATAGTAAATAGGTACATATAAATGTGGCAAGGGACAAAAGGCCCACTGATGCTAGGCAAAAAAAATTATAATTTATAAATAATCATACAAATTAAAACAACTATGCAAGCGTGAAATAATTCGATGAAATAATTAATGAGTTTTCCTAAATATAAAAACGCTAAGCATGCACACATGTCAAATAAAGAAAAGTTAAATATAAAACTTTGTAATACAGATGACAGTTTTGCATTCGGTCTCATTCTACAGTTGATAAATTTCTAAGTTAGTGGAGCATCGATTGCTAATAAAACATTCTTGAAATTTCTGATATTATCCATAGATTTATGAAACCACATTTTTAAATTCTCAAAATGATAAAAGTAATACTTTATTTTTAAAATTTTTTTAAAAAAAAAAAGTTATTTTAAATTTTTAAAAAATTTTAGTTAATAAGAAATTAATTAATAAATAAAAATTAAATTAATTTACAATAAATAAATTAAATTAAATTAATTTGCATCGTTGGCGTCTGTTTTTCATTTATTAAAATTAATTTCATTAATTAAAATTAATTAAATTATTTAAAAAAAATTTTAAATAAACTAAATTAATTGAATTAATTAAACATAAAATAATAAAATTAATTAAATTAGTTAAAAATAAATTAATAAATTAATTTAATTAATTAAAAAAATTTCGTTTTAGAAAAATATAATTTTTTTATTAAACTTTTTATTAAAATTTTCTGAAAAAAAAAATATGCTACCCGATTTTTTTTTTTTTTATAAATTTATTGATTTAAACAAGATTTTCTACTGTTTTATTAAAATAAATTGTTTATAAAACATGTTTTATATTCATTTATTCGACGATAATAATTTCATTATCTTTAATTGGTCATTAGTAAATAAATATTTAAAAATTTTTTACAAAACCTCCCTTCATAATTTAAATAAATCTATTATATCTAATCTTTATTTTTCATTTTCTGAAAAAAAACGTCAAAAAGAAAATTTAAAAAACAAAAATAATTTAGAAGCATACAAAGCTAATTAGGATTAATCATTACTCTTGTTATATTTATTCCCCATGAAGGAAAAAAAGTCCTCTGAGAAGACTTTTTTTTTTTTACTTATTAAATGTCTTACGTGTGGGTCACCATTTATTCTCACAAAAAAAAAACGACTTGTCAAATTCAAAAATAGGCAACTAAACGTCACTTTAACTGCAGACTTAACTACAAAACATTATTCACTATTAACTAAGTCATTATTCATTAACAACACAGTCATTATTTATTATGAACTAAGCATAAGTCAGTATCTTTTTTTTTTTTTTTTTTTAAAACACTGTGATATTTTTTTAAAATTTTGAATCCTACAACTTCGAGTAATGACCTTAATTTTATTGCTGCGAAATCAATCTAGACAGTGATAATTTTTATTATTATTATTTCTATCGTTAGACATGTAATTTACTATTTATTAGAAAAAATAAATACAAAAATCACTGTGAAGAAAAACACAGAAGGCAGAAATTGGTTGATTTACAATTTCAGCCAATTTATCAAAAGTCCATCATTGAATTCCTTCCAGAATTTGATGAAATGCTTTAAATATGAAGAAAGACAAGTTGCGTTAGAGAATATAAATAAAAATAAACAACCGTTAATTAAATTGTAAAGAAATTCATAATTTCGTCTCTCTTTACCATCAAAATAAAATTACCTGAATTCAATTTTTCAAGATCAAGAGTGCTTCCTTAGATTTTGGTGATTATTTATATAACTATTTATTTGTCCTCCTCTGCAATTAGCAAATTTTTAATCTTGGGTTTCTTTCATCTTTGCACTTCGCAATTTCATGAAAGGAAACAACTATTTCAAGGTTATAAACGTTTTCAACTCAATCCCATTTTCAACTAATTTAGGTTTCTTTTTCGACCTACTATTAATTGCAAACAGATGAATAACAAAAATATTTCTTGAGCATCATTAAACCCACTTTAGTTTTCAAAAACATTTTTAGTTTTCTCAGAAAAGAGTGCTTGTTTACTTTATTACGAAGCTGATGGATCAAAGTGCATAGGGTACACAGTGTATGAAGATGGTAATTTAAAGTTTTTAACATCAGTGCCTTCCGTTGTTTACAAACCAGTTCTTTTCAATTAATAAATTCCTTCAGTTTCTATAGTACAAAGCAAATTCAAATTAAGGCGAAAAGTAGTAAAACACGAGCATATTTTTAAGATGATAATCTTTTGTCTAATTTAAATCATTTTACATCATATTAGTAAAACTTTTATGTGAAAGTTCTTACAACTATTTCAAAAGAATTTTTAAAACCTTTATTGACTTCAATGTTTTGGAATTTTTGTTGTTATTCTGTTTTTAATTATTATAATTGTTATATTTTTAGCGATATTTTTAAATGCTTTTACAGCAAGGATGTCTTAAATAAAGAAGTAAAGACTTATTTACTTCCCAACTAGTGGCTCAGTGGCAATCCTAGGAGTACACTAGGATTCAATTCGTAGAACACAGTTTTAAAACACTAGGAGCCTCGATGGCCTTGCCTCGGACAACCTGGTGGGAGTTTTCAGGTTTTCTCTCATACAACATGCAAATGCGGGATAGTTCCCCCTAAAAGTCCTCCCGGAATGTACTGCCCTTCTTCTTCAGCATCACTGAGCCAAGTTAGACTTCTACCTACGGGTGCTCCATCACAACAGAAGATGTCTCTCCTTCCGTGAGACCAAACTGGTTCTTGGACTTAGTCTAGATGTTGCTGTCTACCAAGTGGGATAAGAAAAAAAAAAATTAACAGAAAACTTTTTTTTTAATTTTTAAATCAAATTATTATCAACACATAAATCAATTGTTTAAGGAATTAAAACTTATGATTGTGCAATAAATTAGACAAATATTACACGGAATTTTATTCATTCTTCATGTTAAATCGTTTATACTTAAAATTTGATTAAAGGAAGATAAAAACATTAAAAATTATTACTACGATCCATGACAGGTTTACACTGAATAATTGGCTTCTTAAAGCTGTAGTTAACAAATATTACTTTATATATACTGCTGGTGAGCATTAGGATGAAGGTTCAATCCGCTGGCGGCTTAGTTGTAGATATTGTTTCAAAACTTCGATGGCGTTTGTGATGCTCAGTATCTTACCTTGTTAGACGGACTATCTGGTAGGAGTTTTTCAGGTTTTCTCCCATACAATTCTCAAATGCGGAGCTCTCCCTAAAAGCCCTCCTGGAAGGCATTGCCCTCCTTCTTCAGCGTCACGGAACCAAGTCAGACATTTACCTACGGGTGCTCCATCGCAACAGAAGCTGCATCCAACTTTCCCTCCTTCCATGAGACCACACGGGTTCTTAGACTTTGTCGAGATGTTGCTGTCTACCAAGTGGGATATGAAAAAATTTTATTAACTAATAAGCGATATGTTTTACTGTCGTTTTCTCTCAACAGTCCATAAACCGCAAAGATAATCTGGAAGTTATAAAATAAGTTTATCATTTATTTTATAGCTACCATAAGTTCTTGTCTATATTCCTTCTATTATGCGTTAAAAACTTCAAATTTAATAACCTGACTTATCAGCCATTAAGCAACAATATTTATGAAACCATTCACGGAAGTTTCGTAGAAATCAATTCTATAAAAACGCCACCTAAAAATATTATATGTAAATTAAGTTTAAATTTGAGGTACAGAAATATAAACAAACAACTAAATGAAAAAAAAAAAAAAAAAGGAACATAACTGCTGTAGATAATGAAAATAAGACAAATGTAATAAGCATCATACATTGGTGAGCGTTAGTGGATAAAACGGACTAGAATTATGTCATAGATAATAAGAAGATAAGAATTAATTATGCATGACAGCAGACCAAATTAATAATTAATTGCCATACTGATCAAAGATTCTAGGATATTGCCTCTTTTTTCCCACCATAGTTTTTAAATACATATCATCTTTCTAGTTTTCCCTGTTTTAAATTATTAATATATTTTTTATATAATTGTGTCATCAAAAATGTTTTACAAACTGGAAATGTTTTATTCAATTCCTTCTATTATCTCACACTCTCCCTATATATATCTTGTTCAAATTTTCAATCATTAATAAAATACTTTTTATTCATCCACTCAAGTTTAAATACATTTTTTTAACTTGAAGTGGAGGACACTTGATGTTAATACAGTTTTTTTCATATATTAATTCCGTAATTAAATTTAATTCATTAATTTTAGTCTTTTTTAGATTTAAGTTGCATATATCTACCAATAGATGGCGCCAGATAAACTTAAAAAAATGAATCAAAATTATTTATAAAGAACTTCCTGCAATATAGTGAAAAAAAGTAGGAATTGACTTTAAAATTTTTTTTTTTTTTTATATTACTTGTTTGTGTGGAGCCGTGTGTGTAAAAGCAAAACCTAATTGGTACCTGGTATGTCAAAGAACAGTTGTGAATAGCCCGCGGAATATGAGCGATGGGAATTAAAAGATTTTTTATTACTTCCGGTCGAAAATCGTACTTACGTTTTATACGGCACTGCTGGTCATAGAAAGCAAATTAAGGTAATCGTAATAGCTTTTACTGTAAAGAATTTGATGAGAAAATTAATGGTAATTGGGGTGGATGTAAAAATAAAATTGGTGCATGGTATGTCAAAGATAAGCTGTGAATCCCCCGCGAATTATACGCAGCTGTGAAGGTTTTTTTTTTTTTTTTTTTTTTTAGTTCTAAAATCACACTTGAGTGTTATACGGCGTTGCGGATTATAGACATAAAATTACAGTAACTTTAATCATTTTAATGCAAAACATTTGATGAGGAATAAATGGTAATTGGGGTGTAATAACAAAACATAATTCGTACATGGTATGTCAAAGAACAGTTATGCATCTCTGACTTTGGTATGAATTAAAAGAGATTTTTTTATTTTTTCGGGCCGAAACACGATGCGTGTTATACTTCAGTGCGGACTGCAAGAAATTACGGTGATCTTAATAAATTTTAATGCAATACATTTGGTAATAAATGGTGATTGATATAAAAGGGTTTTAAAAACCGAAAAAGGTATAATAATTTTATACCATGTGTGTAAAATAAAATTTAATTGTTCATGATATGCAAAGAACAGATGTGAATAGCCTACAGATTATAGCTGTTGTTAATTAAAAGACATTTTTATTTTTTGTGTCCAAAAACACAGCTACGTGTTATACGACACTGAGGAATATTGAGAGGAAATTACGGTAATCAATTCACACTAATCAATTTTTAATTTAATTAAATTTATTAATTAATACAAAATCGCTTGAAGCTAAGCTAATTCAACTTGGATATTTTAATGCCCTAAATGACTTAAAAATACAAATTAAAAATTCATACCTAGATAGCTTTTTAATGCATACCCAAATTATGCACAATCGTAAAGAAATGCATAGTATTTCTTATACATTTGCTAATTTACATAAATCAAGCAAATGTATTAAAAGAATGACCTTTCAATTTATATCAGGTATTAATTCAAAAGGCACCATGCACTTCACAGATGCAATAGTTCAATTACATTTCATTTCAAGAATACCAACTTGAAAATCACTCATCTTGAAACGCCACTACGATTCTTCTTTTCTGAAGTTTTATTCACGAACATTGAACTTCGAAATTTTAAAGAGTAAACATAAATATTTATGGCATTAGTTTTAAGTATTCATTCCTTGAGTCAATTTCTCCACTTATTATGCATTGCGCTTGGCAGAATTTGCATCGATTCCAGTAATAGTAAATGCCAAGTCGACCTTTGGTGATGATTAGGAGCAAAAAGTTAAATGGTCACGATAAATATTTCTTTTGGAGGGTTCTTAGCATAAGAAATAAAGAGGAGTGACATAGTGGCCCGTCATCGTCACCCTAAACTTTTAGTACTCTTGAAGATTCCATTGGCCAAGGAGTTGTAGAAAAGTATTAAAGGTACTGGGAACTAACCTCTGGTTTAAGTACTGGAATAGTGAATTAAGTGGATATTAAGTTAATTTAGATTTTTTCCAAAAAGTTTATTTATTTATTCTATGCTACATGCGGTCAAAAGTCTACTTCGAGAGACATATTTTGAAATGTGTTTTTTTTTTTTTTTCTTCTTTTAAGATGTTAAGTTTATATTCCTTAATTTAGGTAACTAAAATATTTAAAATCTGGTAAGTATTTGTCTCATATTAAAGTTAATGCATGTTTTTTAATAATATTTTATTAGAGTGTAAAACATGATATCATAACTCTATTTCTCTAATAGTCGAAGCTTGACTTGGATAAAATCTTTTATATGATTAATTATAGAGTTTCGCAAAATTAATTTAGAAAATATATCCACTGTGAATTTTTCTCAAAAAGATTTTTTTTTTTTTTCAAACTTTTGACTACTTGTAAGCTCTCTAACACTATATTTTTAAAAATTTAATAACACCAAATTTTGTTCAAATTAAAGTATTTCTGAAATGTTGAACAAAAACGAATAATTTTTTTTTTTTTTTTTTTTTTTGAAGATCATTTTTTAAGCATATATTTTTCACATTGTTATTTGAAAAAAAGTGCGAAATTTTTGTCTATAATTTTTTTATTCCTCTAAAAATCCCAAAATAGGTTAATTATACTTAAATGAGTAGAATACTTATCCAATAATTAAAAATTTTATGTGTTTATATTTTTTTCATTTTTAGCAAATTTTGTTATTTTTTTTTATGTTTTTCTTTAATTCTTAAACTTTCGGTTATCTGAGAGCTCTCTTACATTATATTTTTACAAATTTAATGACACCAAATTTTGTTCAATTTAAAATATTTCTGAAATGCTGAACAAAAACGCATCCATTTTATTTAAAAATGAAAACTTTAATGATATTTAATTTTTTAATATTATTCTTAAATAAGAATAATATTTATACAATAAATTAGAATTTCATGTGTTTATATATATATATATATATATATATATATATATATAAACACATGAAATTTTCATTATTTTAATTTTAATTTTAATTAGAAATTTACTAAAAATGAATATATATATTCATTTTTAGTAAATTTATTTATTTTTTTCTTTAAATCATAAAATTTTAAATCTTAAACTTTCGTTTATTTGTGAGCTCTCTTACATTATATTTTTAAAAATTTAATAACACCAAATTTTGTTCAAATATAAATATTTCTGAAATGCTGAACAAAAAAAAAAGAGTTCCTTTATTTTTGAAGATCATTTTTTAAGCATTAAGCATATATTTTCACATTGATATTAGAGAAAAATACGAAATTTTTGTCTATAATTTTTTTTTTATTCCTCTAAAAATCCTAAAATAGGTAAACTATATTTAAATAAGAATAATATTTATCTAATAAGATAATAATGAAAATTTCATGTGTTTATATTCTTTTCATTTTTAGCAATTTTTAAAAATTTTTTTTTCCCTTAAATTTTAATAAAAATGTTTGACTATGGATCCTTTTTGGGCGTGTTTTATTATAAATGATGGTTTGAAATGCTATTTTGACCCATTTATCCCCAAAATTCTTAATAGTTCCTTATCCATGTTAACGACATTTATTTACCCAGGCATTTTCAGTACTCTAGCACACTGTATTAATTTAATTCAAATTTCAATGTTTCAAAAAATTTTATCTATCAGCTACATTCTTATAAGTTACAAAACCTAAATTTCTCCAAATTTTTGAAAAATGTTAAAAATAATAGTAAGTTGTAACTACAAATACTTTATTGTTTTGATTTAGTTTAACAGTTTTAGGATTACAGAATCTTTCCGTATTGCTAAATATTAAAACTAATTTGAATTCCTAGAAAATAAATTAAACAAATTTTAATTAGAAACAAAGATTTACTTTAAATTAATTTTTTTTTTTTCACTCAACATCCAAAATTTCCTTGAAAAAGCAATTATAAATATTTTGACCCTGTGTACCACAGCCGCAGAGTTAAATAGCTGCATCCTAAATTCGTAAAGTAAAATAAAAAATTTAATTAGAAATAACGATTTACTTTAAATTAAATTTTATACTCAGCACCAAATTACCTTGAGAAAAACCATTATATTTATTAGGATTTGAGGTTTTCCACTATAACGGAATTAAAAGTTTGTATCCTTGATAGGCCCATATAGTTAACACAGAATTAATCAGGTTTCATAAAAACATTTTTTCAATTTGTTTTTAGATATCTTCAAAAAAAAAATTTCTTTCTTTTAGAGTTCTAGGACGTATCCGGGCTGTTATCTTTAGCTGTTTTATATACTAACTGTTTTAGTTTTTGTGAAATTTTTTTCTTAAAAATGTTTTACAAATTTGGATGCTCAAATAAATTCAAAAACCTATTCGGTCATAATGGCAATATTTTATGTATTTTTCTAAGATTTTTATTCCAGTTTTCAATATAATATAATTCACAAATTTTTGCCATGATTCCTTGATTATATTTTTCAACAACGACAATAATATGGAACAGATAAAGGTGATAAACTGACAACGAAGCAAATTAGCCACGATTTTAGCGTTTTTCTATTGTGTTTCACTTGACTATTGAGCTCTGCTGCAAGAATTTTCTTTTAAATACTTTATTCAGCACGGACTAAATCTACTCAGTAATAATATTTTTCTTTTTGAGGTCAAAATAATAAACCACAAAAAGAATTCAACTGCTTTCAAATTCCAATGTCTACTCCAAATCGTCAGATATTTTACTTCCTGAAGCATACCTTTCTTTACTCAGAGAGTTAAGGCAAGCAGTAGTAGCAAACTAGTGCAAGACATTTAATGTAAATAAAGTCAAATGAAATAAAAACATATAGATTTGTTTAAAAAAATTCATATATTTAAAAGAAAAGCGAGATCAATACAGTGGTTTCCATAAACTAAGAAATAATCGCAAAAATACAAACAACCCACTCTAAAAGAAAGCAAAACATACTCAATTTGTCTGTCGTGTTAAACAAAAGGTGCTGAATAAAATTGAGGCATGCCAATTAGTGAGCGCTGCAGTTGATCTGCAAAGAGCACAGAAATATTATGTATAATCTGGAATAGTTAATTCCTTACAACGACTTAGTGGCATCATATTCTGGAAGAACTGCAATAAAGTCGATTGTGAGATAAAAGGCAGGTCAAAATCAGATGCTTACAAGATAGTTAAAAGTGTAGTCCTCTGGTTCATTGACTTTGACAATTTCAAACCACATATTCATCAATCAGAATAATTAGCTAAGGACAGTCAAGAAGTATGTTGAACCTTGTTTGTTTGTTTAGTCCTTGCTGAATAAAACATTTAAAGGAAAATTCTGGTTGCAGGTTTAATAAAGTGAAACATAATAAAAAAAATTGCAGCTAATTTCTTTCGTCGTCAGTTTATCGTATCATCCTGAAAGTGGCCTGTACGCTAGACGATTTTCCATTTATGTGTCACCTCGCTTAACAAGAGGGGGCATTTGGGGAGAGCATGTCAGCATGACTGCAAATTTATGATTGGCTGTTCCTTTACGGATGAGTCCAAGATTTAACTTGAAAAGCGATAGTATTGTCTTGATTTGTAGAGAATCTAGAAACCAATAATCATGTGTTAAACATCCATAAAAGAGATTTATACGGAAGAGACAGTACTTGTGTGTGACGTGGTATATCTTTGGTTATTGGCACGCACCTCCATGTCTTTACACGTGGAATTACGATTGCCTATAGTGATGATATCCTTAATGCTTATTATGCTGGCGGAATGTGTGATAATTTCATTCTACATGGCGGACATTCTACACCATACAGGATTACCTTCACCAATAAACAATTCACCATATGAAGTAGTCATACTGATCTCCGGACCTTAATCTTTGTTTCAGAAGCTGTGGAGAGACGTATTTCTCCACCATTGATTACTTCCATACTTAGTTTCAAACTTATTTTCATCACTATTTGTAAGAACAATGCTCCTCGTTTCCGACTGACTTCATGGACCCCATAATCTATTGCTTTACACATCTGTGTTTGCGCTGTTTTGCTGGTCGGGGTGATCACACTCTATATTAAAAATGTTTTTCCTCTATCAAGCTGCCTCATCCAATTTGTGCATTTCATACTTTTGCAAGTTGATAAAAGATTGTTAATTAATGAATAGTTTTGCTAGTTGATAAAAGATTGTTAATTAATGAATAGTTTTGCTAGTTGATAAACGATTGTTAATTAATTGATATTAGATCTGTTAATTCATTTTCATATTTCGTTAAACCTTACTATGTGTTGTATCTCAGCATACAACTTTTGTGTAAGTTTCATTGAAGTCAATAAATAGCTATGTTATATTGGAGATTTTTTTCTTGATTTATGAGGAATTAATGAAGATTATGAAAACTAGTAAATTTTGAAGAAAATGAAAAAATTATTTGAGTGAGTAGCATAAGCAATACAAATATTTTAGTTATGAATAATTTTAAAATATTTTCTCAACTACTGTTCAATAACTAAAAGGAAGATTCATTTTTAAAAATATTGGAAAATGTTCTGCGTCCTTAGCAATTTCATAGATTTTAAAGCTTCTCTATTGTTGGTAGCGTATATCAGAGCATTATTTGCAAAGAAATGTTAATTTTAAATATGCCCAGACATTGGTATCCATAAATTTTTAAAAATTTCAAAGCTATGTAGAAAATTTCAATTCTGATAATTATCACAAATATATTTAAATAATACGATAGGTCTAATTATTTTATGATTTTCCAACTTTCTATATTTTTAAAAATAATAAATTAAATATACACATACAATCATTCAATTACTTTCAAACGTTATGAATAAATAATATTAATATTATTTTCCATTTTTAATAATAGTATTCTCAATATATATAATTCGAAGCCTCTAAGGTTTGAAATTAAAATGAATTACTTTAAAATGCTATTATTATTTGATGGAAGTAAATGGTTTTGTTGTGTTTAAAACTAGTATTCGTGTTTTTTTAAAAGCATTTTCACCTCTAATAAAATTCTTAGCCAACTTAATCACTAACTGTCTTATTGAAAAAGACCATTATCCTTGTTTTTAAATAAAACTGTTTATTTCCAAATGAACTGAAACAACTGAACAATCCAACAACAATCCATTACGAAAATTTCCACGAAAATAAGTGAGTAGAAAAATGCATTCTAGGAAATCTCTAGAAGTACAACAGCTTTTTAACTCAGAAATGGACACTTTTTTTTTTTCCAGCTACCGGGCTTAAAGTCTCCCAATTTTTTTTTTTTCCTCTAATAAATAACTTCGAAATGAAACGTTCAAGCTTCAAGGTTGTTTAATAAAATAAAACTGATACCACCAGAAAATTATTACTTGGTTACTTAGCCATTGTATTTCTCAATCATTGATGGAATTTTTATTCCATGGAACTTCTCGCAATATTAAAGCAACGGAATTGTTTTTTAAGAAAAAATAAATAAATAATTCTAGATAAATTCATCTCTATTTTTTGCTCACTAAATGAAGCAGAAAAACATAAAAGTGTTCTTTCATTTTTCTTACTTTTACCAAGGCATTTAACTCTTCCCCTACCATCAAAAACTCTTGAGCGGAGAGGGCGGTAAAATTGGAATTATACGAGGAAGATTTAATGATGCATTTCACTTTTCTAGGCCAAGGTTGATATGAACACCTGCGAGTTTAGGACCGAGTGTTTGAGAGTTGCACTCGGTTAGTGAGGGGGAGGACGGTTGTGTCGAGGCTATCGAAAGCCAGAGATCCCCTCGCCAAGGTTAGAAAAACGTCGTTTTTTCAGATCCATCAAAAGATCACGTTTGCTGTCACAAGAGTGGGCGAAAGAGCTCCTCTCTCTCTCAGATATTTAATCTATTTTAGAAAGTGTTGAAATGACTACCTGTTTACCCATAATCGCATATCTCTCCCCAGTTTTCGTGGAAATATGACTCAAGACGTGTTGGCCCAATTCGAAAAAAAAAAAAAGAACTCAAGTCACATCCATCTCATTAAGGGAAAGGTCAAACGAAGTAAAAGTTATTTTATTCTGTTTAATGTTTGCATACTTATTTATTCTGGGAATTTCAGGAATACGTCAGAATGAAATCAGCATCGTTTAAAACAAAATCTGTTAAAGGACATTAGGATTTACAGTTAGTTATTATGCTTACATATTAAACACTTTTTCAAAATTTAAAATTTAACTAGACAGAAAATTTTGATCACAAGAGTGGGCCAAAGAGCTCCTCTTCTCAGATATTTAATCTATTTTTGAAAGTGTTGAAATGACTACCTGTTTACCCGTAATCGCATATCTCTCCCCAGTTTTCGTGGAAATATGACTCAAGACGTGTTGGCCCAATTCGAAAAAAAAAATATATAAAGTACTGGAGTCACATCCCTCTCATTAAGGGAAAGGTCAAACGAAGTAAAAATTATTTTATTTTGTTTAATCGTTGTATACTTATTTATTGTGGGAATTTCAGGAATACGTCAGAATGAAATCAGCATCCTTTAAAACAAAATCTGTTAAAGGACATTTAGAATTTTGAGTTAGTTACTATGCTTACATATTAAATACACTCATGTCCATAAATTAAGGATAATGAAGTTCAGGCAAAGAAAGAGACAGAAGCAAAACAAATTTGACTTATTTGTAAAAGTCTATTTATTAAACAAAAAGGTAAAGAGCAAAAAAGATGCTATATGTTTGACATAATTAATAAAAATTGCGATTTTTACTCCCTGGAGCAAATTTCAAAAAAGTACATATTTACAAAAAACAGTATAACATGGTTAGTATGATGGTTAATATGGAGTATGTCTCCCGGATGATGCAATACAGGTCTTACAACGCCTAGGCATGCTGAGTATCAAATTATCAATCTGATCTTGGGGAATATTAAACCACTCATCAAGCAATGCCCTCCGAAGTTCCGGTTGACAGGTGGGAGGGGTTGACGGGCTGCAATTCGTCAGCCAAGCATATCCCACACATGCTCTATTGATTCAAGTCCGGTGAGTATGCTGGCCAATCCATACGGTTGATATCCTCCAATTGAAGGCATTCGTCTACAATGTTTGCACGGTGAGGACGGGCGTTGTCATCCATAAACAGAAATTCAGCACCTAAATGGCGCCCCTAAACAAACATACATGTTGTTCCAGAATGACATCCCGATAGATGTGGCCTGTCATCGTTACACTCTGAACATGCAGGTCAGTTCTGGAATCAAGAATAATTCCTCCTCAAATGAGCCATCCTGCACCACCGTAACGGTGTCGTTCAATGGTGTTCTCTTGGTGGTAACGGGTACCTGGCGCTCTCCATATGAAAGTCCGGCGAGAATCAGACTGCAAACTAAACCTGGACTCGTCGGAAAACATCACACCAGACCACTGTTGCGGTGTACACTATGCATGCTCTCTACTCCAGGTTAATCGCAGGCGACAGTGAGTTGTGGTAAGTGGAACACATCTGACAGGCCTACGAGCATATAGACCAATGTGCCCTAAGCGCCTGTATACGGTCTGCCTTGAAACTTTCGTACCCGTAGCTGAAGAGAGCTGACGAGACAGGTCTGATGCTGTGCTCCGTCTGTTTCTTTTGGCAGTAACTGCTAAATACCGGTCCTCATTCGGCGTTGTAT
Source organism: Caerostris extrusa (assembly GCA_021605095.1). NCBI lineage: Eukaryota > Metazoa > Arthropoda > Arachnida > Araneae > Araneidae > Caerostris > Caerostris extrusa. Next base: position 85,555 of record BPLR01009806.1, on the reverse strand, counting down.
CTCGGGGCGACCTGTGCTGTAACATCTACTCACATTACCAACATCTTGGAATCGTTGTCAAAGCCTGGAAATGACACTCTGGGCGATTCCAAGTTCCTCGGATACTTCCAGCTGGGTACGTCCACATTTCAGTCGTCCGATAATTCTACCACGTAAAAAATCCTCCAAATGCTTCCTTTGTGCCGTAACTATGCGGTTATTGCACTGAAAGGCTTTAAAGCGCTTGTGAACAATTTTACTTCTTTGCCACCATTCCTTATATACCCCTCTCTTACACTCGTCATTGTGACGTACTATCCGCGCCATCTGGTGGTTTCCTGCAATTTGCATATTCTTCTTCAAGATGTATGTAATAATTCTACAGGTGAAATTTTAATTTTAGAGTTCAATTTCTGTGTGATTCTGAACTATCCTTAATTTATGGACATGAGTGTAATTTTTCCAAAATTAAAATTTAGCTGGACAGAAAATTTTGAGCACAATTTAATCAAATTAATTTACCTAAATATCCTCAAATGATGGCACATCAAATATCTGTGTCAGCCACACTCGTTCAGTATTACTTATTTAAGAAATATAGTTCCTGATTGCATATTGATACAACTTTTCCAGATTTTTAAATTCTTCCACCAGGTATTTAAATCTCACGTCATAGAATCGTTGTCAGTTGGAATTCTGATTTAATTTCCTCTCAGGTTTTTTGATTGACTAGCATTCTGTTAGGCGACATTTTAATATGCGGTACAAAACCACTTTAAGGCCACTTTTTACTTTTTATTTTACCTCACACCTGTTCCCAGGACTATTTAGACCCTTGCCAGTTAAAAATGTGAGTATTGCAAAATAACTCAATAATAATAAAAAAAAACCTTACAATTTCAGAATTACATGAAAACAAGGAATTATAATATAGAAATGCTAAGGTACTATGTAACTAACATAAACATAGGTTTATGTTAGTTACATAGTACGAAGAAGTATACAATGTAGCAGGAATAAATAATTGTGATAAATCTGTGAAAAATAAAGTATTATATGGGATACAATATATTATGACGACTTTCATTTTACGAAGAATGAATATCTCTATTAGGAGTGATAGAATATAAGCAGAGAATTCACTATGTATTTCAGGGGTAATGGTTTCTTGTGATGATTAATTGTTCATTTTCTTCTATAAAGTTCATTAATTTGATGATTTTTCCATCTGGTCTATGAGTTGCAAATAATATTTCGATACCACTGAGGAAAAAAAACCTGAGAGGTATTTCAAGATTTGGTTTGTCTCTCTGCGGTCATTTTGTACACACTTTGGACTAATTAGACGGAGACCTACAGTTTAACGTGGATTCCGAACCCCAAAAAACATCCATGCCACCGCCAGAATTCGAACCTGAAACCTGTGGTACCAAAGTCCAGAGCACTAGCCAATTGGCCATCAGACCGCCATAATTCAAGAGGACAAGTAGTTGCACGATTCTCCAGTTTCTCCACAGGAGCAAAAAATCCCCTTTTGAGAGGTTGAATCTTTTAAGGTATGTTGGGAATAGACCATGATTATTTGTAAACATAATTTCTTCCCTAGAAAGAATTCTGTGGTTTTCAGATATGATTTCAAAACTGTTCTCCCTGTGTTACTTTGGTTTGTAAATTCTCTAATAGATCTACTTACTTTAAGCGCACCGACAGATGATGAACTCTGCTATAGATAGAAACCTAGCGAACTACAATATCTCAATCTGAAATCACCTAAAGTTTATTTCATACTATATCTAATTGTGAGCATCAATTGTTACTGTTCGTAGTTATTAGTGATACTATTGAGTTGACAAGAAAATAATTTCAATTTACTTAAACAGTAAAAACTGCCAATATATAATATTTGCATGTTCTGTAGGTCCTAACTACCTTAAATTGTAATCATTTAATCTTTATACTATAGGTCATAATTTTGTTACTTTTTATCATTAACGACATAGAATCCATAATGGCCAGAAATTAATTTAATAAATACTTATAAATAAAGTAATATATTAAGTAAGTAATAAATAAAGTAAGATTTAATAATAAAGTAAGATATTAATTTAATAAATACTTATTATAAAAAGTAATATGTAAGTATAATAAATTCTTTTGAAATAGATTCTAACAATACGGTTATTTTCAAAAAAATTTACATTTATAATATATAAGTTAACTGGTGCAACAATAAGGTATATACAAACAATACTTATACAACTGATTTACGCATCATTAGTATATGCAAATAAATCATTGATTAATCTTGAATCGTGCTATGCATTTAAATCTATTCTATTCTAGAGATAAAACAACTTATTATAAATGAATATTAAATAAATTCTTGTTGCTGTATTCATTACATTCAAGTATCGTTAAGTCAAATCAGTTGCAAGAACTAGATAGTAGCTGTAGGTTATGAATAATTGCATGCATAAAGTTTTCAATATAATTTTTCTTGTAATCAAAGATTGCAATAGGAAAAGAATGATGAAAAATTCCATAAGTGAGTTTCTTTTTTTTTTTCTTAGAAATATTTAAACGATTACTTGTTTTCAAATTTATTTATATTTAGTATTAAACTAAAAAAAACAAAGTTTACGTAAATATCATGTTTATTGCTTCTATTATAATTTTGAAAATTATTTTTATCAATGAAAATTTACATATTAAAAAATCTAAGCAATATAAAATGCAATTCAATGTATATATATGCAATATCGATAGCAATATTTTATAAACAATGCAGAAATTTTAATAAAAAAAAAAAATATCTTAAAATAAAAATAAATATTATTTTAGGAGTTAAAAAAGAATCGAGACCAAATAAAATATGCATAGGATGTTTTTGTGTTTTGATTTTATTAGTTTTCTCAAACCATATTTTAAAAATTTTATAGTAGTGGTTCTCAAATTGGGATCCGGGGTCCTCTAAGGGGCCAGGGTAGGTGGGGATCACTAAGCTGAAATTTAAAAAAATTATTTACGACTTTTGCCATGACCCTATTTTTCTTGGTCTTTTCGAAACTATGCCGGTAATGTGTTGGTTGTTATATTATCTTAATTAATAGGCTTGTTTAATAGATTATTAATAATTTAATTTTTGTAGCGCTATCAGTTTAACACTTAAACTTATATTAAGATAGTAATTTATTATGATGACAAAGATTGGCCATTTTCTGAATAAATATTTGTTCGTCAAAAATGTTTTTGTTAACAGCAGTCTATATGTTAATTCTAGTTAATTTAAAATGTAAATATTAGAAAGTTGTTGTTGTTGTGACTAATCCTCAATGTCCTGCAGTGCGGAACGGACATCCCATGAGTGATCTACTCATGGATGGAGGGAAAGGGGGCAGCTTCTGTTGTGATGAAGCACCCGTAGGTAGAAGTCTGCCTTCTGCTCCGTGATGCACTTACAGTCATATGACCGACCTACGGCTTAAAGTGGATTCCGAACCACTACAAACATCCATGGCACCGCCGGGACTCGAACCCGAAAAACCTGTGGTACCGAGCCGGAGCTCTAGCCACTCGACCATTCAGGCCCAAACATCAGAAGGTTCCACGAGCCATCAAAAAAGATTTTTAAAGAGATCGTCACGCAAGAGATCCTAAAAAAATTTGAGAGTCACTACTTTACAATGATTAGAATTCTGAAAATTAAAGTTTTTATCATCGTCATCATTAACGTTTGCTCAATAGATTCACTTCTAAAAATTATTCTAGTTCAAAGGAGCACAGCTTTGGAATTATGTTATTACGTCATTTCTAAAAATATGAAAAATCCTTATTGAAACAAGATTGATTATTTCTATAATTTTCGAATCCGACTTTAGTGATTAGAGATTTCAGATGTTATTGAGTTGGCATTTCTTAATAATTTAAAAAATCCTGCTTATTTATTTTCAAGAGACAATTTGTTTACATTAAATAAATTCAGCTAAAATTAAACTCTAATAGCTACATAATATTAATTTTAATTAAAAAAATGTAGTTGATAGATTTAAATCGTAATCCATTTAATGTAGGCATCTTTGCAGGACATAATTTAGTATCAAATATCAATATCAGATTTATTTGAATGCATAGTTCCATTAACTAAAAAAACGATATCAATTTTATTTCGAATTTATAAATATTCTGAGTAGTTTAAAATCACATTCATGTACTATCTAAAAACCTATATGTCTACTAAACTATATGTCTTGCTGAAACCGTAACTTGTACAGCATTATTTTCTGGAGGTTTTGCACCGTAAGTCTTATTCACATTACTTTTAATGAGCATATGATGAAAAATTATACGTATTCTATTAATAGCCTAGAGGAAGGAACACCATTTGTCTCACACTAAAGATCCGTCTAATGCAAAATTTAAAACTTTTGACAACACAGTTATAAATGTATTGCTGAAACAGTAACTTGTACAGCATCATTTTCAAGATTTTGCGCTATAAGTCTTATTCATATTACTTTTAATGAGCGCATGATGTGAAATTATACATATTCTGTTAATAGCCTAGAGGAAAGGATACCATTTATCTCACACTAAAGATCCGGCTAATGCAAGATTTAAAACTTTTGACGGCACAGCTATGAATGTCTTGTTTGAATAGGAATTTGTATAGCATCATTTTCTGAAAACTTTTTGCACGATGTCTTATTCACAATACTTTTAATGGGCATATGATGTGAAATTATACATATTTTATTAACAGCCTAGAGGAAAGGAGGCCATTTGTCTCACACTAAAGATCCGACTATTGCAAGATTTAAAACTTTTGACAGTACAGCTATGAATGTCTTGCTGAAATATTAACTGGTACAGCATATTTTCTGAAGGCTTTTTGCACGGTAAGTCTTATTCGCATTACTTTTGCTGCTCCTGAATGAAATGAGGAAATTTTAAGTTTCTGTTCCTGAAATAAAAATCGGCGAATATGCATGTTCCTTCATTAATTAAAATAGATCATTACTAAATCCTAATTCTCATTCTAGTATTACAGTTAATAATGAGCAATACAGCAATTAATAAAACATTAAACCAGCATTATAAATTTAATGAGCACATATAATGCAAAAATTATACATAAATTAAACCTTAAATCTAAACATAAAATCTTAAAATCGCTACGAAAAAAAAAACTTCATTCTTCTGTACAAAAGTTTTTAATGAAGTAAAAGTGTTTCTCCATATAAAGATGAGCAATCAGTATGAAATTTTGCCTTCTAAATATTTATTATTATCTTACTAGAATCCTAAGTAATCGATGACGATAGGCAAATAGCTGTTTTAATGGGTAGAATTATGATTACATTATTGCATTTCAAAACGTTAAATTCGACGCCTCTAACGGTAAAAACCTATTATTGCTGAGCCATATGGCAATCGTTACTATTCATTAACATTTAAATCTTTAGCAAGACAATATAACAATGGCAATTAACGGACTTTTCAAAAAAAAAAAAAATCTTGAAAGTAATTTCTTTAAACTGCGATTGTACCTATTTTGCTAAATTCTTTTCAAATTTGAATAGGCAAATATATTTCATCATGGTGGTAATATAAAAGCCCGTGGATAATCTTTAATCTTTATTATTCCTAACATAATGACCACATTAAAAAAAACAACGCTTTAAATCATCACTTCCCTAGCCTTGTGTGTATTGTTGCAGTTGTAATAGATAAAAATGCCATCAGGTGCCTTATTAAGCAATATCGTTTGAAGACTTTTCTTAAAACCTCACGAACTTCCCATTCAAACGATACAATAGTGGGGTATATTTACTCGTTTCAGATTCCCCCGTCCTAATTATTTGTAGGAGTCATGACCCTCGGGGTCGCGGGCCAAGGTGGCTAGAAAATCGCTTCCTTTTCAAGCAGTGCTCACGATCGAGGGAAGTCAAATGGCAGGTGATTTTTAACACCTATCACGTCTTTTGTTAGATTTGTTTCTCATTTCTGAAGGGGGTGGTTGAAGCCAAAAATGAAATATTTAAGCAAAGTCTCATTCTTCTCCCACGCAGTCGATTCAGGGGAATCTGGACCTCGGATTGAATACGTTATAGCTAGTGAGTAACTGGCAAGATTAATAGAATGGAGAATAGGTTATCTTGGCTACAAGAAATTTTTCAATGCCAAATGCTTATAACCTTTCAATGATTTCATATTTATAATCATTATAATAAAACTTTGCATTTAAATTCCAAATGTCAAGATTATTTTATTATGGGATATATGGACTAAATAAATGTGGAACCTTATTTACAAGATAATTTCATGATAACAGAATTGTATTTTAAAAAATTGCACAAGCTGTATTAACCAAGTTATTGCAGTTTCTGAATTTAAGTTAAGCAGAATCCAAGTTATTGCAGTATGGGGAAAAGTTTGTCTTGGCTTCAGGAAAAATTTTCAATGGCAAATGCTTATAGCCTTTCAACGATTTCAAATTTATAGTTACAATAATAAAACTTAGCATTTTATATTCCAAATGTCGAGATGATTTTATTCTGGAAAATAAGGACCAAATAAATGTGGAACCTTATTCACAGTTCATTTCATGATAACAGAATTATATTTTTAAAAATTAAGCAAGTTGTATTAACCAAGTTTTTCAGTTTCTGAATTTAAGTTATTGCAGAATGGAGAAAAGGTTGTCTTGGCTTCAGGAAAATTTTCAAAGCCAAATGCTTATAACCTTTCAACGATTTCATATTTTTAGTATAATAAAAAAACATTGCATTTTAAATTCCAAACGTCAAGCTGGTTTTATTCTAGAAAATAAGGAACAAATAAATGTGGAACCTTATTCGCAGTTAATTTCATGATAACAGAATTGTATTTAAAAAAATTACACAAGCTGTATAAACAAATTGCAGTTTCTGAATTTTAACTTTAAATTATTGTTCATTTATAAACAGAAAATTTTCATTACTTAACAAAATAACTTGAAAATACTTTTAAGACTGAAAAGTGGCTCAAAAATTTGGTAATGCATAACTAAACTCAGTTGATAGTAATATTAATAGATATGGTGCTGAATATAAGAATGATTTTACCAGACGTATGGATTTCAAAAATGAAGAAAAGAATTATTTCAGAGTTACCTCTAAATAAAATTTAGAAAACTCTTAAATAAAAAACATTTTGAAGAAGTGTTTTTGGCTAATTTATGCTCTTGTCTAAAAATTTAGACATTAAGCCATTTGACTTTAAATTGCTGAAAGTCCAAAATATTCAATATGAATTATTATAAGCAACTTTCGACCAACTGAAGCTAATATTTTCATATCATTGAATGCAATTAATAGAGGCTTTACTCATTGTTCTGCAATTTAATTTTTATGGAACCACATTGTAAAACAATAAAGTTTTTTTTTATTATTATTATTATTCAAAAAGCACTTACTTTTACATCACTGGCTCCCATGCATCACAGATGCATGAGACCATAACATAAATATGGAATACAAAACAGCAAAACAGTAGCTTATATCAATAAAAATAATTACATTTAACTGTGACTACATAAAGATAAAAAGAAAATTAGTCTCTGGATGCCATTACATTAAAACTGTGACTACATAAAGATAAAAGAAAATTAGTCGCTGGATGCCAATTGCATCAACTCTCTAGCCAGCCAATATCTGCTGTATAAGTTTTCTTCAATAAAGAACAATTTAGCAAATGATCCTTGTCCATCTCAAGAGTTCTGATTTGCTCAAAGGACTGTTATATATACCAATGATGTGTAGATGTTTAGTAAGACAATCATGTTCAGTCTCCAAGCGGAAGGCCGCTGCTGCGATGGACCTAGGGCAGCCTGGGATTTTGAAAATAATAAAGTTGTATAAAGTTCTTTCAACCAACTGCAACTTCTGTAAATGCAAATCAATAAAAATATTTAAAATAAATTAATCATTATTAATTTATATAGCTAAATGACTTTCAACACACTTCTTCTTAACGTAAAGTGGGGAAGATGAAATATGATATTTTACTATTGCAATGCTATCCAATATTTTATTTTAGTTCTAAAATTATTAATTCATACATATTTAAAAATAATAATAATTATAATTATTATAATTATGTGAAAAATTGCAATAAAAGATACATAAAAGTGCAATTAAACTATCAATTTCCATGTATGTATCACAGATTATATACTTTTATTCCTCTAAACCTTAAAAGATATATAGAGATTTTAATACCACAGTAAAAAAAAAAAGTTGGATTCTGAATCTAATCATCATTTCTATGTGTTTTTGAATGGTAGAATCTTTCTAAAAAAGGTTTGACACAAGGTCATTTTGCCATTAGAGCAGCATATATATAGCAAATTCTGCATTAGGATATATGGTACTTACTACGCTGCACTCGCATTTGTCACTACAATTTAATTTTGTAGTGAATACCCTCAGGGTGGCATCAGCGGGCTTAGACCCTGCTATTTTTCTCATTTAGCCCGTGAAAAGTACTTTTCGGCCTAGAAATTTATCATATCCTTACCAGGCATAGACACGAATGCTTTTGAGTTCGTCTTTGTTTGTCAGGCTCTGTTTTGAAATCTACAAAGGAGTCTAGAAATTTATCTTAAAAAAAAACCATTTACTTGTAAGTGTAGTAATAATTATTCCATAAAATGAATTGTAGAAATTGTCATTCCTAACTGTATGAATAAATTTAAGTGATGCCTAAAATGTTGATGCTGTAATGCTTTAGGGTTGTGTTGAATTTCAAGGGGCATGTTTCAATGCTATATATTAAAAACTATGATCAAATATTTAAATATGAATTTTTTTAACATGTTTTAAATCTCATTCGGATTTAATATCTAAGACCTTGACATTATTTAATTTGGAAAAATAGAATAAACATTAAGCATATAGAATAATAAAAAATGCGTATATATATATATATAATACATGTTATATGTCCTGATTTCAGCTTTGTAAGGCATACGGAATATTCATTGTTGAAATGAGGAGGTATACTTTAAAAGAAAAAAACAATACAGAAAATTTGAATTTCTTCTACTCTCGATAACAATTTTAATAATATTTTAATGAAGTAATCGGTCAGTAAATTATAGGTTAATTAAAGAATACATCTTTTCTAATGATAGAAACAAAGAAACAAGTTCTCATTCAAGTGATCGTATCAGTGACGGAAGCAACGGAGTTTACTAAGAAAACAAGTGGAAGAACTAATTTCTCTATCTCCTTATCCATCAGTTAAATCCAACCTCCCACCTGTTGGGATATAAAGGTCAATTTGGGGATATTAATGATAGAAAACATCAGTCAAGATAATCTACAAATTAAGTATCTTTCGAACTGAGTGTTAATGCAGTTTAAAAATTTTATCAATGAGGAAGTTTATTAGAAGTATATTCACGGTGATTATGAAATATGATAACAATCTGATATCTAATAAGAAATCATACATCTTTCTCACAAATATCAGCATTTATCTTTGATGGGTTTAGAGATAAAATCGTTTTCGATTTCGGCCGGAAAAGATTTGGGTTAACAGCGAATCATGCCGGGTGCAAAAACGTGATTAATATTTGTATTTTATGTTTTTAGGTTGCAGGTAAAAATTGAAAATCACGCAAAACAAACTTCTGAGAATTAAATATTATATCACTGAAACAGATATCTTTACATCTTTTTTGTATGGATAATAATATGTTCTCTTGAATTCCGTGTTTGTGAAGTTACAAGGAATCAACCAAAATGATGGAAAGATCTTCATTTTTTGCACGTAAAGACTGAAATATTTACTTTTTACTAAAAACAAATAATTTGCGAGACAAAAATGATACTTATAATTATATATCTTTTAGTCACGACCTTTGTGTAATTTTTATCTCATTTATCATTGGTGTGTTTTTATGTTGAAGAGTATGAATTTAAGATAAGCATTTCATTATATTTCAGTTTTTGCGTATAAAACTAAAATATTCTTTTTTACTATAAACAAATAATTTGCGAGACAAAAATGATACTTCTAATCACATATCATTTATTCATGATCTGTGTGTAATTTTTTTCAATCTCATTTATCATTTATGTGTTTTTATGTTGAAGAGTATGAATTTGAGATAAGCACTTGAAAATCAATTGCTGTTAAACTAGCATATTTTATATATTTGGCTTTTTACTGCTCCGTTTCATTTAATTTTCATCTGGCCTGTTTGGAAGACGTTTATTAAGAATTAAATGCAAACTTTTGAGTTTGTCATGGTTACAATGTTGGACATTTTAGATTAAAAAGATGGAAATGTTCCTAAAATAGAATTCCTAAAACACTTGCAATTCATTATTTTAATGCCTTGGAATTTGGGTATATACCTAATAAAACTAAATCCCCGATATCTGTTTTTAAAATTTGTTTTCTTTCTTTACTGTTTCATAAATAAAAAAAATCTATTTTCTTATAACCCGTGGCGTAACAATAGGGTGGCAAGACGGGTAAATTGCCACAGACCCCAAGCCCGAGCAGAGAGGCTATACTGGAATGGCCTGATATTTATTATTACAAAATAAAGTAAAATTTATTAATTCTGTTTTAATAAATTTGTATTACTAAAGTGATAAATTAAAAATGTGTATCAAGAGTTTGTACGTATTCATTTGCATGAAAAAATATATCGCATCTGGTAGTAATAGTAATAGAAACAGTTACGCACAGGTAATCACGATGCTAGGGATTTTAAAATACTAAATGATCAAGTGAAACAGTTTGTGGTCAAAAATTAACATTGCAAACCTAAAGGCAACTTTAAATAGTACTTTATTAAAAAAAAAAAACTATGGTGATACTTTGCATTGAGGGGCCCACATTCAAAAATTTACCACGGGGCACAGTTGGTATAGTTACGCCACTTCTTATAATTGAATATTTTTTTCAATCGTTTAATTTTTTATATGTCTTGTACTTTCTAAGAGTTAAAACGCTAAGCATCCTGAAGATCTAGGATATTGCAGTTGTAATATTATTACAGTTTAATTATTTGCAATGCTTAGTAGTTCTACAAAGTGTCCCTTAAATTTAGACATTTTTCACAAAATCTCATAAAAGTAACAAATTCTTTTATCAGATTACCGTTCCACACTGAACATTTATCACAGAGTGCTTTTTATCTATTGCATACGAAGAAATTTTATTTCAGTCTTTTATAGGTAGGAAGTAGAGCTTTACAATTATCATCATAAAAAATTACCCAAAATATATCTTGAATGGCATTTCAAAGTTTCACTTATGCAAGCAGTCTTTTTGACCTTCTTTGAAAAGATCGAGAAATATGTATACGCTCAATATCTTTGTAGCCTCTTTTGTACAGATGAATTCCACTTTTTTTTTTCAAATTACGGTAAGTATAAATAATTTCTGAATCTGACGAAAAATAAAAAGAGTTAACTTACATACTTCCCAACTGGTGGAGTCATTGCGTGAATTTTTCCCAGGCGATTATGGCTTTTCAGTCAATTCTTCTTTGAAGAACCATGGGAAAAAGGTGGATGGAAGGTCCACACTCTCGTTAGAGACTATTTAATCAAAATGCTTAAAGAGTACGTTACACTTTCTTACGTGAAAAGAATTTTTTCAGCATAATTAGCGCTAATTCAAAATGGAGTGATTCCTTATCACTCCATTTTGACTTATGCAGATTCACTTATGCAGATTCTGAACACTATATTCAGTCAGAGCGATCATTGAGCAAATTCTGTACGACAATACTTGTCTTCTGCAATCTCTGAACTTAATTTCTGCAGATGTTGTTTATGACGGCTCCTAAACCTTTGGCGCAAATTTGTCTCTTTTTTTTTTTTTTTTTCCTTGACTTCATTTAAAATCATTCGTAGAAAGGCTACTATTATCGATTCTAATACGCCGTAGACTGCATGTGCGTGTAATTTTCCAAATGTAAATAATTGATGATAATGAGGATAATTGATAAATTGAATATTTGATGATATCTGCACCGTAGACATTATCTTCTCCAATGCTATCTTCCAAATAAATTCCTTAATTCTATTGTGGGACCTGATGGCTGAGTGACTAGCGCTCTAGGATCGGAGCCATGTATGTTTGTAGTGGTTCAGAATCCATCTTAAACAATAAGTACCGGCCTAATATGACTCATTGGACATTGAGCAGACAACCCTTCCCGTAAAAAGGACACATCTCATGTTTCGGAATTTGCTAGTAGGCAAACGGCTTTGGCCCACCATGGGGCTGTTGCGCCATTGAAGGAGAAGTAGAAATTTATTCTATAGTGCCGCCGATTGGCGAATTAAAATTTATTCTAATACCGTTCTTCCCACGAAAAACATTTCTTCTGGGACAAATATTTAAACAAACTGCACTCTAAATCATCTATTTGTTAATTTTTGTTATTTTAATATAATATTTTTTAATATTATCAGTTATCAATATACTAAAAATATTGTATTAAAAATTTATAAAGTGCATTTAACTATTTTTCATTGTCAGTAAAGACAGTATAAGTACAAAAATAATAAGGCATTAAATGGTAAATAAAAATGTCACGATTCTTACGCTTTACCACATGTGCTTACAGTCTGTAATAAAAGGTAATGGCAGTATTACCAAAGTACAGTAATCATAATTATATTGCGCTTTTTATTCCTACACGTGCGATATAATGAGGTGCAGCTGTATAACGCAACGTTAAAATAATAAATTTTCTCACAAAAAAAACATATAAAAAGTTTTTAATAATAAAAAAAACTACTAAAATTCTTATTTAATTCGTTTGTAACTGGACAATATTCCAATTTTCCATAAGTATTGGTAGAAAATAATAATCGTTAAGTAGAGGCACTTCAAATTTATAAGAAAACAAATTGAATATTGAAACAATTTGTTTCTATTGCTGCTCATATACATCGGTGAAATTATTTTGTCGAAATTGATTTCTTTATTTTAAATCATTATTTAAATAATTTAAAAGGACATGCCACTTTATTATACCTTTAGCATGCCTTACCTTCAATTAGGAACCATTTATATAGTTAATTTCTTGTTGATATAATTGATTGATTTCTTGTTAATTTAGTTTAATTTCTTGTTGATCTTTCAATTCTTTCCCACGTCGGAAAAAAAAAATACAATTTTTTTAAGACCAACGACCTCAATTACAATATCAATTTTTTCATTTGCTATACCATTTCACGCTAATCGTTTTCTAATCAACGCTTGGTAACAAATTAATTTCGAGCTCTTAATTAAATCTCTACGGTATATGGGGAGGGAAAAAGCTTTAAACCTGTTTCACCGATCTTCATGGTCAATTTTTTTTTTAACTCGAATCTTTAATAAAAAAACAAAGAAGCTTCAAATCCTAATTGAACAAAAGAAGAATCAGTACTCTTGTATGTAAAAGATAAAGGGTATGGTCAGAGCAATTGGCACCTTATGTGTATCGACAAGCTGACTGTTTGTCCTTGGCCTGGATCTACAAGCACATGACTCTTCTGCTAGTTTGAACATCCGTGAGCCATTGAAGTGTTCGAGTGGAGGCGGGTGGTACGACGTTCTATTGGGGGTTGTCGATGTAAACGCAAGTGTCATGGTCACGGGCTCACAGGTTATGTTGACGTCACAACCTGACCCTGGAGATGATTTGTTAATTGGGTATTAAAGCCCATGAGGTGATCAAATTATTATGTTTTAGTTTCTTCCATCAAACTTAATTGTCTTCATTTATTAAAATATTGCAACACAGAGAAATCGAAGGTCGATACTTAATCAAAGCGGAACTGATTGTGATAAATATTTTTTTAATTGATTTTTTTTTAATTCTCGGAATAAATATGCAACTGTGTGACACTTAAAATTGGATTCTTTTGTAAGGAACTAAATGAGTCAGTTTGGTCTTGAAAAGAACATTTTTCCAACTAACTAAACTCAACTTGTTGAATAAAATTTTGATTAAAATTTAAAATTTAAATTTCATTCGTCAATAATAGTTATATGTTTTTAAAAAACAGTATACCTCCCTCTTCCCTTTTTTTGAATGGGAAAAAAAATTTCTTCAGTACTTAATGCGAAACAATTTAATTGTTTGTTTAGTTTTTTTTGGGATACTTAGTTAAATCTTGGTTACGAAGCAGTATTTAAAACAAGACTGGAGTAATTAACATAATAATCTCTCAATTGTATTTCCACACTATGAAACATTACATGATTATTTGTGTTTTCGTTATATATAATAAAGTATTGTTAAGAATAGGAAAAGAAACTTTTAATATAGGTTTTCAAATTGTTTAGGTTCTATCTAGTTCCTTGAAGGATAAAAAACGTATCGTTTCTAAAACAAGAATAATTACCATTCTAGCAACAAGCCATATTAGCAAAACTTCGACATGCATTTGTTGAAAGCCGTCGCAAGTTTATTGTATTGCTTCAATTTTTTCATTTTGTGTATGGTATCTGAGTTCATTTAAGTATCTATAATCTTTCAATTGGGAAGTAAACCACAGTATACAAATCTAGTTACTTTAATTAAACATTATGTTATCATTTGATAACGTACTTTTAGAAACAGTGACTAATTTCCTTTTAAAGTTCATAATTTTCGAAATATTTTTGACTAAGCTAATTTCTACGTGAATAAAATTAACAACGAAAAATCGGAAGTAAAAATCATTTTCTCCTTATTTCATTTAAAGATTACCATAATAAATCAATTGATTACCTTGATCAATTTTTTCTCTTTTCGTAATTTCGAGACTTCCCAAGATTGATACAGGGTAACCATTTTTTTATTCGAGGTCGCTACGACTGATAATTAACGAGATTTAACATTCAGTTAACAAGGTCATGATGAACCAAAGAATTTCGAGTAGGTGTTGACTTTGAAGATAAGACCATTCGACCGTTATGAACAGAAAGGGTCTAATTTAGACAAAAGTGCAGAAATTATTTTTTTACACTTAAAAAATTTTGAACTTGTTTCTGAATGCTTATCATTACAAAATATTTTTTGCTTTATTTATGCTTTATAGTATATTCTAGAAAAGAAAATTGCGAAATTATTAGCCTTTAAAAAAACACATTTCTTTATGATAATCCATGACGAAATTCATTGTCCTTGAAAAGTTATGGTTAAAAAAAAGTTTTTTTCCTAAAGAATAAAAATATCGATTAAATCTAGTTAAAAAAAAAGAAATGATTGAAAAACCCAATTTTAGTTCTTACTAAACAGATATTTAATCTTTGAGTAATAATGCTCCGATAATTTTCATGCGCATAAGCTTTAACAGCCAAAATTTAAGAGATATTGTGACATTATATCTGAGAGATTGTGTTAGATTCTGCTTATCTGGTTGAGGAAATAAAACTTTATATACAAGAATTGCTAGCAAGAAAATCTGCTGTGTATAATTTCTTAATGCATTTACCCAACGCATCTTTGTAACAAAGAAGGAAAACATGAATCTAAGTAGCATTTAAGCAATTTCTTATTACACCTAAACAGATGAAGGAACACTATGTAACCAGTTAATACATATAAATCGCCATATTTACAGAATACAGTACCTTAGACAACTTAATCTTCTTATTACTGTGGTTTTTTTTGGTAAATCTCAATTCTGAGATATACTAACCGAGGTGTTCAAATTTTTAAATTTTTTGTCTAAAAAGGGAGAGAGAATTTCACTCCAAAATTACTAAACGGATTATATTTAAATTTGATATGTACAAGAGATTTGATATGAAACAAATATTAATGTAATACAAAAATCTAGTCAAACAAAAGTTATGGTTCATATACATCATACTTGAGACTCATCAAGTCCAGAAAGTCTGTAACAACACTTAAAATGCCCAACAAAAAAATTGTTTAATGGGAGGTTTGAGAAAAAGTTGTTTAATGTTCTCTACAGATATACATATGTGACAATCATAATTCATATTCGAAATCAAACAATTCATGAGTTTGGTCCTACTCCTTCAGCAACGTTGTTTTCAGGCCCTGGTTGGTTCTGGGTGATGGAAAGCAAGATGCAATTGCGTACGTCATTGCACAGAGAAATGATCAAAAATGAATGTTGATGAATTTCGAAATTCACATGAATTGTTTAAATATGCATGTTTTTAAATTAATATACTAGTTTGTAGTTTTTACTAAAAACCGTACATAACTTTCCACTACAAAGAAAAGAACAAATCTAAAAAAATGGTGCAAAGATTTTGTTCAGTATTTTTAATTATGGATTATTTTATTAACTATTCAGATTAACTAATTATATTTAAATTTCAAATTCGGATGAAGATTATATACGTTTCCATAATATGGGATGTTTATATTATACATGAGATTCATACACATTAGAGCCTAAATGTTTTTAAGTGCAATATTTTAAATGTTCTAATCTTTTAAAAATGTACTAAGATGGTTTAAATGATTTTTTGAAAAAAATGTTATAATATACGTTTATTTAAAAAAACTAGTTATTTTAGGAACTTTCCAATTAATTCTATTATTTCGATTATTAATATTAATTACAGTGATAATGTGAATTGTTATACATTTAATTTTACTTTAACAACGAGCAATGTTACTGAGTAAATTCATGGCAAAATAAAATAAACCATAAAGAAATAATTTCAAAGAAAAATAGAAAAAGAGAAATATGTATTTGTTAATACAATCACCACTATTTTAAATTTCTACAAAGAAAAAGTTTTTAATTAACATATTGTTATTTAATAAGAAAAATAACTAGAAAAGCGTTGTTTTAATTTGAGAAACATTTTCATTTATTTCAATATATTTCAACAAAGCATTTATGAATTAACTCTTGTATGAAATAAATTGCATTTTAAGAAACAAACCGTTAATAAATAGCGAGGATATTGTTAAACCAACAAAATATTTTTTTGCTTTAATATTAAATACCCCATTTGTCTGCTTTTGTTATATTTTTTTATGTTGTTTTAACTTATAGTTCTTGATCTATATGCAACATTTGTAATATACCTTAATATTCATTTAATTTATGTTGCTAATAGACTAAATAAATACTATCCAACTCATATAAGAAGAAATATGTTACATTTTTCTGCAATTTGTTAACCGCAACAATAGCAAAATGACAAGTCAAATTAGTTACTAAATTTGTAAGTACTTTGTGTGGTAATTCTGATACAAGGCAGTCATTACCACATAAACTTGGGCCATTTTTTACAACATTTGAAAGAAAGCAAATCTGATGAATAATCTAGATTTCCGTAACCCAAGACCTACCAGTTACTTCTCATAAAAGAACTTTCTATACAGTATGACCTCGGGTCAGAAATAATGATAGACATTTCAATAGAAGATATCTTTATTCTGCGTGAGATAATTTTCCATAGAGATATTTTATAAAACTTTCATTTTAATGGCACTACTTAAATAGGATGTTGGGTCTCCTTAAGAATTAATATACATATGTCAAATCAACTTTTTAGTGTTAAAAATGTTCAACTAGTTTTAGGCAATCTATTTTTATATGCATTATTTCTAAGAATTATTCTAACTTAAAAGAAATATGATGTTTTAAAATTGCAGGTTTGATCAAAACAATTTTTTCCTATGATATATGAATAGAATATTTTACACTTTTCTTAGAACAGAGCAATGACCTTATACGTAAGCTGTTGAAAAAGTTGTCTTATTGACAGATCTGACACATTGTCATAAGAAATGTTTAGCATGTACGAAATCTTTGATGCACGGTCATTTATACATAAGCTATCCATTTTTTACATGAGGTTTTATCTGAAATATGATATAAATTTTCAAAAAAAGACATATTTTTTTTTAGATTTTTTCCTGTTTTTAATTGACTTCTTTGAAATAATTTATAAGAAGACTTGGAAGAACATTCAAATACTGTAATAATCTCGGGTAATTTTAATGCAGCAAACTGAATTCGATTACAATGATTGATTCACTCTTTTGAAAGCATTTATGGTCATGTGACACGTAATCACATATTCCATTTCAAAAAAAATACTTCACTGATATTTAATGTTATGTTTTTATCTTCATATATATAATTGGCTGCTAGGCGCCAAGAAAAAATAAGGTGCCCTAAGACAGACACGCCTTTTAAAACATCTATAACTATTCAAATTACAAGGTTCTCAACTATTTTTTAAAAATTATTGATGTATATTTGTTGGAAATTTTTTTCCTTTAATGTCTCGTTAATGATTACAATTTTTAGCAAACATTTATCGCTGTTTTAAAAGATTTTCATGTGGAATAAAACTACGACTTCATTCATCTTCTCCAAGCAATTTTTAATTCACTATTCTCAAATTGAATATTAAACTTATAATATTAGGACTGAGGTGTTATATTCTAATATTAAATTACCAAGAAATTATTATTTTAGATGTTTGTTGTTCTCGAACTGTATATATGGATATATGTTGTTCTCGAAATGTATATATGGATGTATGTTGTTCTCGGACTGTATGTATAGATATATGTTGTTCTCGGACTGTATGTATAGATATATGTTGTTCTCGAAATGTATATATGGATGTTGTTCTCGGACTGTATGTATAGATATATGTTGTTCTCGGGCTGTATGTATAGATATATGTTGTTCTCGGACTGTATGTATAGATATATGTTGTTCTCGGACTGTATGTATAGATATATGTTGTTCTCGAAATGTATATATGGATGTTGTTCTCGGACTGTATGTATAGATATATGTTGTTCTCGGGCTGTATAGAGGGATATATGTTGTTCTCGAAATGTATGTATGGATATATGTTGTTATCGGACTGTATGTATGGATATATGTTGTTCTCGAAATGTATCTATGTATGCTTATTGTTCTCAAAAGTAACTGGAAAACTGTGTTGCTCATATAATCCATTAATCAATATTATAATTTTTCATGGAATTTTCGAATGTCTGAAATTAAAAGAAAAAAAGTAACAAAAAATTGCATGAATTTTTAGTGCTGCACTAGTTGTTATATGTATTTGTATATATGGCATTCTGTGAAATGTGACAATATGATGTGACAACAACAAACAAATGTGAAACAATAATAATATAATTATATTTTACTATTGTTTCCCATTTTTCCTATGATTTTGTCACTATATTGTTTAATCAAAAATAATATTATTTGTAATCATTATTTTAAGCAATAATAAAATCCTTTTAATTAAATTAATTTAATTAATCTTAATAATTATAAGTTATTAATTATAAGTAGATTTTTAAATAAAATTTCACTTATTTCTTTTGTTTTTAACAATGATAGCATTACCGAAGGCTGAAACAAAACTATATTTTGTATTCAGATAATAATTTAGTTTAATTCTAAAAATTTGATTTTAATACGTTATAAAATTGTTTAATAATAAACAAGTATATTAATGCTTTTTCCTTACAATCAATATTTGAAAAAGTATCTTAATTTATATAGATGTCACAGGTAAATTAATTACTAACAATTAAATTATCTTTATTTTGATTGTTTTAGTATATTTAATGTCTAAAGAAAAATAAAATTACACGAATAATTACAGCTACTAAAATATTAATTTAAGATATTTTTAAGTTTGGAAAAAAAAATTTCTAAACAAATTTCTTACTTATCTTAAAAAAAGGAATTAATAAACCATGTAATGAAGTATAAAAGTAAGTAACAGATAATTTTATATTTCATTTAAAACATTCTTTTGGTTGTAATTTCATCCCTCATTCCAGTTTTATTTCATACACCTTTTTTTTGTTTTGTTTTTTTTTAGTTCTGTGCTTACAGCTTATTTAAATTTATTTTTGCGAAATTTATTGGAAGCAGTTAGCATATTAATTAAAAACTTGATTACAAAAAAACAATGTCATTGTGTTTAATTTCTTTAATTTTTTTATAATTTCTAGTAATTTTTTACTACAATTAAATGAAGATTATAGTAAAGGGAGAATATTAAAAACTTTAAAAAAATTTCTGAAGTTAATTGATACTATTCGATGTAAGTTATATTTTCTGAGAAATAAATCATGAATAAAAAATTGTATAACTGATAAGAGTTCAATGTCAGTTCCAATTTTAAAGCTTTCCGAATAAAAAAAATTTTAATTTTCAAAAGTTTTATAGATAAATTAAAATTTAATGAACCAAACAGAACAATAATAATAAAAAAAAACACAATGTATAGATATTTTCTGAAGATTCAGGTCAGAGAGAAAATGAATGCAGATTTTTTTTTTTTTACCTTTTTATTTGATTTATTAACACGATTTTATTAATTTTTAAGCAAATAAAAATTGAGAATTTCTACCATTTCTACAGAAAAATGAAGCATTGAATTCGGCTTCAATAATACACTAATTCTATATAAATCATTTCATAACTGTTTAGCACATTCTTACGCGAAAAGATTTACGCTGAATGACTGAAATTTAATCATAAATAAATAAAAATACAACTACCGGTATGAGTCTAATAGCACGTTTTCCAGTAACAATTTAAAATATATTCCTTCTTTTTTAACAACGACTTCCATTTTTTTTTTTTTAACATCAACTAAATTCATTGACCTTCCATCAAGACAGAAAGTTTGTATAAGTTTTTTTTTAAGCTGAGTGAATGAAATTCAATCATATTCAAATAAATAAAATACAACTATCGGTAGGAGTCTAATAGCACGTTTTCCAGTAACAATTTAAAATATATTCATTGACCCATTTGATTACAAGACCTTACGCAAGACAGAAAGTTTGTATCACGATAATGATTGGCTAAATTTCTATGTGAAAAAATTTAAGCTGAGTGAATGAAATTTAATCATAAATAAATAAAAATACAACTATCGGTAGGAGTCTAATAGCACGTTTTCCAGTAACAATTTAAAATATATTCCTTCTTCAGGATTTTTAACAACGACTTCCATCAATAAGTTTTTTTTTAACATCAACTATTCCTTTCAAATCATTGACCTTTGATTACAAGCTTACGCAAGACAGAAAGTTTGTATCACAATTATGATTGACTACCGAGTTTTACCAGTTTGTATCACGATAATGATTGGCTAAATTTCTATGTGAAAAAAAATTTAAGCTGAGTGAATGAAATTTAATCATAAATAAATAAAAATACAACTATCGGTAGGAGTCTAATAGCACGTTTTCCAGTAACAATTTAAAATATATTACTTCTTCAGGATTTTTACAACGACTTCCATCAATAAGTTTTTTTTTAACATCAACTATTCCTTTCAATTCATTGACCTTTGATTACAAGCTTACGCAAGACAGAAAGTTTGTATCACAATTATGATTTACTACCGAGTTTTACTAGTTTGTATCACGATAATGATTGGCTAAATTTCTATGTGAAAAATTTAAGCTGAGTGAATGAAATTTAATCATAAATAAATAAAAATACAACTATCGGTAGGAGTCTAATAGCACGTTTTCCAGTAACAATTTAAAATATATTCCTTCTTCAGGATTTTTAACAACGACTTCCATCAATAAGTTTTTTTTTAACATCAACTATTCCTTTCAATTCATTGACCTTGATTACAAGCTTACGCAAGACAGAAAAGTTTGTATCACAATTATGATTGACTACCGAGTCTAACTAGTTTGTATCACGATAATGATTGGCTAAATTTCTATGTAAAAAATTTAAGCTGAGTGAATAAAATTTAATCATAAATAAATAAAAATACAACTATCGGTATGAGTCTAATAGCACGTTTTACAGTAACATTTTAAAATATATTCCTTCTTCAGGATTTTTAACAACTTCCATCAATAAGTTTTTTTTTTTTAACATCAACTATTCCTTTCAATTCATTGACCTTGATTACAAGCTTACGCAAGAAAGAAAGTTTGTATCACAATTATAATTGACTACCGAGTTTTACTAGTTTGTATCACGATAATGATTGGCTAAATTTCTATGTGAAAAATTTAAGCTATGAATAAAATTTAATCATAAATAAATAAAAATTCAACTATCGGTATGAGTCTAATAGCACGTTTTCCAGTAACAATTTAAAATATATTCCTTCTTCAGGATTTTTAACAACGACTTCCATCAATAAGTTTTTTTTTAACATCAACTATTCCTTTCAATTCATTGACCTTTGATTACAAGCTTACGCAAGACAGAAAGTTTGTATCACAATTAAGATTGACTACCGAGTTTTACTAGTTTGTATCACGATAATGATTGGCTAAATTTCTATGTGAAAAAATTTAAGCTGAGTGAATGAAATTTAATCATAAATAAATAAAAATACAACTATCGGTAGGAGTCTAATAGCACGTTTTCCAATAACAATTTAAAATATATTCCTTCTTCAGGATTTTTAACAACGACTTCCAGACTTCCAAAAATAAGTTTTTTTTTTAACATCAACTATTCCTTTCAATTCATTGACCTTTGATTACAAGCTTACGCAAGACAGAAAGTTTGTATCACAATTATTATTGACTACCGAGTTTTACTAGTTTGTATCACGATAATGATTGGCTAAATTTCTATGTGAAAAATTTAAGCTCAGTGAATGAAATTTAATCATAAATAAATAAAAATACAACTATCGGTAGGAGTCTAATAGCACGTTTTCCAATAACAATTTAAAATATATTCCTTCTTCAGGATTTTTAACAACGACTTCCAGACTTCAAAAATAAGTTTTTTTAACATCAACTATTCCTTTCAATTCATTGACCTTTGATTACAAGCTTACGCAAGACAGAAAGTTTGTATCACAATTATTATTGACTACCGAGTTTTACTAGTTTGTATCACGATAATGATTGGCTAAATTTCTATGTGAAAAAATTTAAGCTGAGTGAATGAAATTTAATCATAAATAAATAAAAATACAACTATCGGTAGGAGTCTAATAGCACGTTTTCCAGTAACAATTTAAAATATATTCCTTCTTCAGATTTTTTACAACGACTTCCATCAATAAGTTTTTTTTTTTAACATCAACTATTCCTTTCAATTCATTGACCTTTGATTACAAGCTTACGCAAGACAGAAAGTTTGTATCACAATTATGATTTACTACCGAGTTTTACTAGTTTGTATCACGATAATGATTGGCTAAATTTCTATGTGAAAAAATTTAAGCTGAGTGAATGAAATTTAATCATAAATAAATAAAAATACAACTATCGGTAGGAGTCTAATAGCAAGTTTTCCAGTAACAATTTAAAAATATATTCCTTCTTCAGGATTTTTAACAACAACTTCCATCAATAAGTTTTTTTTTAACATCAACTATTCCTTTCAATTCATTGACCTTTGATTACAAGCTTACGCAAGACAGAAAGTTTGTATCACAATTATTATTGACTACCGAGTTTTACTAGTTTGTATCACGATAATGATTGGCTAAATTTCTATGTGAAAAAATTTAAGCTGAGTGAATGAAATTTAATCATAAATAAATAAAAATACAACTATCGGTAGGAGTCTAATAGCACGTTTTCCAGTAACAATTTAAAATATATTCCTTCTTCAGGATTTTTACAACGACTTCCATCAATAAGTTTTTTTTTTAACATCAACTATTCCTTTTCAATTCATTGACCTTTGATTACAAGCTTACGCAAGACAGAAAGTTTGTATCACAATTATGATTTACTACCGAGTTTTACTAGTTTGTATCACGATAATGATTGGCTAAATTTCTATGTGAAAAATTTAAGCTCAGTGAATGAAATTTAATCATAAATAAATAAAAATACAACTATCGGTAGGAGTCTAATAGCACGTTTTCCAATAACAATTTAAAATATATTCCTTCTTCAGGATTTTTAACAACGACTTCCAGACTTCCAAAATAAGTTTTTTCTAACATCAACTATTCCTTTCAATTCATTGATCTTTGATTACAAGCTTACGCAAGACAGAAAGTTTGTATCACAATTATTATTGACTACCGAGTTTTACTAGTTTGTATCACGATAATGATTGGCTAAATTTCTATGTGAAAAAAATTTAAGCTGAGTGAATGAAATTTAATCATAAATAAATAAAAAATACAACTATCGGTAGGAGTCTAATAGCAAGTTTTCCAGTAACAATTTAAAATATATTCCTTCTTCAGGATTTTTAACAACGACTTCCATCAATAAGTTTTTTTAACATCAACTATTCCTTTCAATTCATTGACCTTTGATTACAAGCTTACGCAAGACAGATATTTGTATCACAATTAGTATTGACTACCGAGTTTAACTAGTATGTATCACGATAATGATTGGCTAAATTTCTATGTGAAAAAATTTAAGCTCAGTGAATGAAATTTAATCATAAATAAATAAAAATACAACTATCGGTAGGAGTCTAATAGCACGTTTTCCAGTAACAATTTAAAATATATTCCTTCTTCAGGATTTTTAACAACGACTTCCATCAATAAGTTTTTTAACATCAATTATTCCTTTCAATTCATTGACCTTTGATTACAAGCTTACGCAAGACAGAAAGTTTGTATCACAATTATGATTGACTACCGAGTTTTACTAGTTTGTATCACGATAATGATTGGCTAAATTTCTATGTGAAAAAATTTAAGCTGAGTGAATGAAATTTAATCATAAATAAATAAAAATACAACTATCGGTAGGAGTCTAATAGCACGTTTTCCAATAACAATTTAAAATATATTCCTTCTTCAGGATTTTTAACAACGACTTCCAGACTTCAAAAATAAGGTTTTTTTTAACATCAACTATTCCTTTCAATTCATTGATCTTTTATTACAAGCTTACGCAAGACAGAAAGTTTGTATCACAATTATTATTGACTACCGAGTTTTACTAATTTGTATCACGATAATGATTGGCTAAATTTCTATGTGAAAAATTTAAGCTGAGTGAATGAAATTTAATCGTAAATAAATAAAAATACAACTATCGGTAGGAGTCTAATAGCACGTTTTCCAATAACAATTTAAAATATATTCCTTCTTCTGGATTTTTAACAACGACTTCCAGACTTCCAAAAATAAGTTTTTTTTTTAACATCAACTATTCCTTTCAATTCATTGACCTTTGATTACAAGCTTACGCAAGACAGAAAGTTTGTATCACAATTATTATTGACTACCGAGTTTTACTAGTTTGTATCACGATAATGATTGGGTAAATTTCTATGTGAAAAATTTAAGCTCAGTGAATGAAATTTAATCATAAATAAATAAAAATACAACTATCGGTAGGAGTCTAATAGCACGTTTTCCAATAACAATTTAAAATATATTCCTTCGTCAGGATTTTTAACAACGACTTCCATCAATAAGTTTTTTTTTAACATCAACTATACCTTTCAATTCATTGACCTTTGATTACAACCTTATGCAAGGCAGAAAGTTTGTATCACAATAACGATTGACTACCGACTTGCCGCTAACTATTCTCTACAGGCAACTTTTTAAAAATAAATCCAATCCAGTCACAAGCCATGTTGCAATAGGAATGTCATTTCTGTTGTCGGTTGCACTAGCCTTGACAGGTCAAGTTTCAGAACAAGACCGAGGAGAAAAAAAATGTCTTGTTAGAAATGAAATGTGAGAAACTGGAGCAGTGTCAAGACCAAGGAAGGGTGGTGTCCGAGACTGTGGGTGTGTCCAATTGATGATTTTTTTTTTTTCCCAAGGTTTTTCGTAACAGATTATTAAATCGGTATTACAGGCGTATCATAGTAATCGATCCTTAGATTCTTTTAATAATCAAGGCGAATGTGAGGACGCGTTACTTTTATTGCAGCTTGGATACAAATGATTCAAAATACTTAGAACTCGTGGTAATAAATACGTATCAATAAATTATTAAAAAAAAACAATATCACATTGTCGCAAATTGTTGTATGCCGACGTTCTTCCTATTTAGTTGACTGAATATAGGTTTGTTTTAGTTCTAATGTCCAATAATCACAGGGTTGCGCATTAATTAGATTGTTTAAAAATGCTAATGATGAGTACCATAAAAAATATTATAATTACTTTAAGATCATGCTGGTATCAAACTTTGTTTTATACTAGTTTCTGAACATCGATAGTTGATTTTAGACACCAGCAGTATTAATCAGACGAGTATACTGCTACATATAATTGGATTCCAATAAACTGATTTTTTTTTATAACGTTGTGACGCTAGTATTATCGTTTTACGCCGACACAGCTAATTATTTTTTATTATTATTATCACTACTTTGACTACATAAAACTGGATTGTAGTGATATGCATACAAATTTTGTTTCGTTATTTTATAAGTCTATTAAGAAATCGAGATATTTTAACTAATTTTTCTCAACAAAAAAAAAAATTAAACCAAAAATATATGTTATGAAATGTTTGGTTATGTTTACCAACTTTGATAGAATAAAAATTTAAGCAATTTAAAAAAAATATTCGGAACATTTTAGGAGGATTATTTTTTAATTACAATAATATCACTTCTGCAGTCAATTGCAGTAGCCATGAAGCGTAGAGATTTCCTAACTAAAAAAAAAAAAAAAAAAACTTTCATGCAGGAAATCTTTAAAATTTAATTTTTAGCATATTTAAAATGAAAAACAATGTTCTCGTAAAAATGTTTCTATTTGCAACATATTTAGCTTCGCTTTCATCTTTTCAAAATACACTTCATAAGAATTCTTTTTCAGATCTTAATTGTATTGTTGATATTTTACGTTAAACATTTTCGCGATAGTTTGCTATAATGAAGGAGAGAAACATTTGTCGTTTTTAGTAGTACTGAAAATGTGTGTGTGTTCAATGTTATTGTAGAAAATGATTAAAACAGTTTTCAAAATTTTAAAAATACTATCGCATTTAGAAAATCCTTTAATTTGAACATTATTTTTACGAAACTAAATAATTCTATCAATGCTGATATTGCTAGATTACAACTTCTAATGTTCTTCGTTTGTTCTTGATTAAGCTAAAAACTGCCTCTGCAATTAATTTCCAAGCAACACCACTGTTTTCGACCACTTTCAATTTCAAATGAAATATATTTTTGGGATGAAATATCTGATATTAGTAATAATCGTAAATTACCTTGAAAAATAACTTTAAGCATGGAGAATAATGAAATGAGAAAATTTTTCAGGAAAATTACGAAATATTTATAAAGATTGGTTTAATATATATTTCATTTTATATTTCGTTTTATATTATAGCTTTCAATTTCATTTTATAAATGGATTTAGATTTAAACGTGATAGCAAATTATACGTAGAAAGTTTATACCTTTTTGTGACGAATTACACAAAAAGTTATTTACTGTTTGTCCTTAGCTGTAAAATTAAGCGCCAATCATTTTTTAAACTTTCCATTGACTTCCAAATTCAAAATTTCGATTATTTTCCTCCTAACATAAAAAATATGTAAATTCAGAGTGTATAGTTTGACATCCACAAAGCTGATACAGCTTATAAAAATGTATTACTTCCCCTAACCTTCAGTGTCCTATCGAGGCATCATATTTAGTAAAGTGTTCCATAAAGTTAAGCCCTTACTTGATGTCAAAGTCAAAAGAGACAGAATTCAAGGCTTCCTTCACTTTCATTTGTTTTCTTTTCTTAGCCTTGGAGAAAATTTACATCTTTTATATAATTTTTTCTACAACATCCACTCCCTAATCTTCTCGATAGGGATCACTTATTTTTATGGATTATAAAAGACAATTGGATTGAAAATTTATGTAAAGAAAGACAATTGGATTGAAAATTTATGTAAAGACAATCATTATGGTCACCACCAATATTTCTTTTTTATTTTTCTCGATTCCATACACTTGTTCTTACAAAGTCATCATGTCAGAAGAGAAAAATTGTATAATAATTTGTTTTTCAAGGCATATCTTAACATGAAAATATATAAATTCAGTATGTATAAAAGTATACATTAAAAATAATAAATATTAATTTTAAAAGATATAAAAAGTATAAACAAGAACTCACTATCCATTAGATATTCTGGTTGTAAAATTTAAAAAATAATTTTTTTGTATACGTGTAGTAAAGTACCCTATATTTTTTGATAAAAATTGCTTAGTTTTCATAAAATTATGAATTTTTTAAAAAATAATTTTAACAAATTTTAAATATTTTTAAATCACCAGATGATATTCATGTTTGTAATGTTTCAATTAAAATGTTTTAAATTGCAATGTTTCAATTTTAATTTAAATAATAATTCAATGCATATAAAAAGCATAGCTATAGTACTGTTGCTATAGTATTTCATTCTTAAACAGTTCTAAAAATGTTCATTATTACTTATGAAAATTTTTAGAATTGTTCATTATTGCAATTATCCAAATTTAGATAGTGAATGCAATGTTAAAGAAAAAAAGATAATTACATTTCTTTTTAGATTGTCTTTATTGAATATAGTTGGACTATAGCGGATTTAAAGAAAATACATCAATTTTATGATTTATAAGGGCATTGATTTAATATGATATCTAAAAAAACATAAAGTACACTGAAGTGACAAAAGTCATGGGATAGCAATATGCAAATTTTCAGATGGCAGTAGCATCGCGTAGAACAGGTATAAATGCGCAGTGCTTTCGCAGAGCTTTCATTTCTGTTCAAGTTATTCATGTGAAGAGGTTTTGACGTGATGATGACCGCACGACGGAATTAACAGACTTTGAACGCGGAATGTTAGTTGGAGCTAGACGCATGGGTCATGCCATTTCGGAAATCGTTAGGGAATTCAACATTCCCAGATCCACTGTGTCAAGAGTGTGCCGAGAGTATGACATTTCAGGCATAACATCCCACCATGGACAGCGCAGTGGTCGACCGCCTGCACTTAACGACCGAGACCGGCGACGTCTGCAAAGAGTCGTAAATTCTAACAGACAAGCAACACTGCGTCAAATAACCGCAGAAATCAATGTGGGACGTACAAGGGACTTGTCTGTTAGAACTGTGCGGAGAAATTTGGCTTTCTTGGGCTATTCCAGCAGAAGACCGACTCGAGTGCCTTTACTGACAGAACGACATCGCTTGCAGCGACTCTCGTGGGCACGTGAGCATATCGGTTGGTCCCTAGATGAATGGAAAACCGTGGCCTGGTCCAATGAGTCACGATTTCAGTTGGTAAGAGCTGATGGTAGGGTTCGAGTGTGGCGCAGACCCCACGAAGCCATGGACCCAAACTGTCAG
Source organism: Caerostris extrusa (assembly GCA_021605095.1). Taxonomy (NCBI): domain Eukaryota; kingdom Metazoa; phylum Arthropoda; class Arachnida; order Araneae; family Araneidae; genus Caerostris; species Caerostris extrusa. The sequence continues at coordinate 56,311 of BPLR01009806.1, read as the reverse complement.
CAAAGGCACTGTTCAAGCTGGTGGTGGATCCGTAATGGTGTGGGCTGTTTTTTCATGGCATGGACTTGGTCCTCTGGTGCGACTGGATCGAACATTGACTGGAAATGCTTATGTTCAGCTACTTGGAGATCACTTGCAGCCATTCATGGACTTCATGTACCCAAACAACGATGGGATTTTTATGAATGACAATGCGCCATGTCACTGGGCCACAACTGTTCGCGATTGGTTTGAAGAACATTCTGGACAATTCCAACGAATGATCTAGCCACCTAGATCGCCCGACATGAATCCCATCGAGCATTTATGGGACATCATCGAGAGGTCTGTTCGTGCCCAAAAATCCTGCACCATCAACGCTTTCACAATTATGGACGTCTATCGAGACAGCATGGCTCAATATTCCTGCAGAAGACTTCCAACGACTTGTAGAGTCCATGCCACGTCGATTTGCTGCACTTCGCAGGGCGAAAGGAGGGCCGACACGATATTAAGAGGTATCCCATGACTTTTGTCACTTCAGTGTATATTCATATTAATAAAGACATTACTGTGATATTTTAATGTTTTGAATAATTGAAAAATAACAAAACTTTAATAGTGCACAAGCATAGTTAAACATCATTGTAGTAGAAAATTTATTCAATTTAGCATATTTGAATAAATCCTAAATACATTTTAATTTAGTTTTGATACACTCACAAAATATTTCTTATCGTACTGGATGTCAAAGTCAAAACACAGAATTCAAGTATTCCTTCATATTTCATTTGTTTCCTTTTTAAATATGATTAAAAAGGTAAAGAAATTTAATTTCACATTACTGATTCAATTAGAAACGATATTTGAAACTTATAAAATAATTAATTAAATGTGGGATTTAATGGGTATGGGACTTTGACATTGCAATAAAAAAGTATTTTACTTTGCTCTTATTTTATCTTACATAGTGGATTTTTCAGTTATCTAATGCTGCTGAAGCATTTTTTTATAAACAATTATGATTTTCAGACACAAATATGGCAGCGATATTTGTTATTGCTGTTAGACTAACATTTTCATATTAGATCCCTCATAAAAAAATATGAAAATACATCACATTTATTTAATTTAGAAGTAAATAATAATCTTAATTAAGTAAATAATAATTTTCCTAATAAACTGTATAATTTTAACACAATTTTTATTGCGAATTTCCTATACATATCTTGAACTTCAACCAATTTATATATATATATATATTTGTTATATATTTGTATATATATATATATATATATATATATATATATATATATACAAGAAATAGAAGTATAAATAAAAAAATCTTTTCTGCAGTCAAATAGATGTTAAATGAAAATGAAAATTTAAGAAGGCACGCTTCATATAATCATATTTTTAACCTTTCGTCTTTGAATATGATTTTCCTCTTCCTAGTATTATCAGAAAACATTCGATCAAAAGTTAAATACTAAATTTTTAGCGATTATCACTTGTAGATAAAAAAAAAAAATTAACAGCAATTTTATATTTTTATACATAAAATCGTCTTTATTGTGTCTAAAATCTTCGAGAAGATCTATTATCTAAAGATTATTATGAACTGATTAGTGTGTATCGGGAATTTAAATTATGAACTGATTAGCGTATTTCTTTATTTTACTTCTTTGAGGATGATTAAAATATTAATTATATACTATTTTATTAATCATTTAGTATGTAATGAATATTAATTATACTCATTACATACTAAATGATTAATAAAATATACTTCCCATTCACAATAAATACACATCAAAACTATTTATTACCCTTTTAAAAATATATCTCAAAAATAACAGAAATATAATAAAGATCGACTCTTGGATAAAGGTGCAGTTAAAGTGCTGGAGGGCTCAAGTTAGAATCCTCTGGAGACATCCGTTACAATAATTGCTTTCAGAAATGAAGAAACTCGAACTGCAACGTAAGTAAAGCGTCAGTGCTTTGGTTGGTGGGTGTTATCCGATGTATAAAAAGTTCCCTGAAAAATGTCTCTCCTTCTCAGTTCATGATATACATGAGGGGAACACGATACCCTCCGATATTCAACAATATATATAATTATAAGTTGTTATATATATAACCATAAATGGTTGCAATCGTAAATTGTTACATATGTTATTGAATATTGTTTATTCTTAACTAAATTTAAAATAATCATGCATCTAATAACTTTAAAAATGCATGCAAACAAAAAGGAAGTCCACAGATGTTCAACAATGTATATAATCCTAAGTTGCTATATGTATAATCCTAAACTGTTACATCTGTTATTGAACATTGTTTATTTTTAACTAAATATGAAAAATAATCATTAATGTGATAACTTTTAAAATGCATGCAAACGAAGGACAGTTTGCTAAAGCCTCTAATTTGTCAAAAGCAAAGTAAATGCTCTTGAGCAGGACATTAATTCGATAGTCCTAATAGCATGTGATCCGTCTCATTTCTCTTGAGATACAGCAACTAAACAAACCCAAATCAAGATTAACTGTAGATAGCTGACATTGAGAGCGACGGTGTAATATCAAAGGAGCCAACGAAGCTTAACCAAATCACACGCAATCCCCAACACAAAAGAATAGCTTCGAAACAAAAAAAAAAACGCTCATCCCAAGTTGTCACCTGGTGGGAACGGAGTCTTATCGAGCTAAGAGCATCAGCAGCGGATTATAATTAAGCGATTATTAAGAGCCCAAGCCCACTTAAGCGATAGCCCTCGGAAATTTATGCTTACTCTACATTAGCCGTTGCATGTAATAACAAAGAAGACAAAATTCTCGCGCGTTTTGGAGGGGACGGTATGGGGGCGTGCAAAAATTGCACAATGAAACTTGGCGATTGTGAAACTGGCGACTTTTTTTTTTTTTGAAACCTTATAATAAAGAAGGGATTATTTTATAGAAATAAAAAAATAATAGCAGAAATTTAAAATTTTTAGAGCTATATTAAACTCTATCAGCGTCGGATATAGAAAATTTCTTATTATACATTTAAAAAAGTTAATTTAATGTATTTAATTTTAATTTTAAATTATTATGTTTTAACTTTAATTACAAGTATTTATTTGTAAGAGATTGATATATTTTCTGCTCATAATTTGAGTTTGAATCTAAATAAAGATAAATTTATTGATTTTTGGCATCTCATTTAGTTTTTCCATATAGTAATAGTCTTTTATCTATTTTTGAATTTCCCTTTTTTAATTTGGATCATTTAAATTATGCATGTTGTTATGAAAGTCTTGCTAAAAGGAAAGCAGATTTATTTAATTTATTTAATCTTTTATTTTTTTTATATTTCCTCTATTTATTTCATTTTTTTATTTTTTATATTTCATTTATTTATTTCATTTTTTATTCTTTATATTTCATTTGTTTATTTCCTTTGTATATTTTTTATATTTCATTTATTTATTTATTTTTATTCAATATAACTTAATTCAATTTTCAAATACCAAATAATAATAAGAAGAACTTAATTTTAATTCTTTTCCTAATTTAATTTTTAAGCATTCAGATAGATTAATTAATTTTGAATGTTTTGATGCCGTTTTTAATATTTTTATATATATAGTATTAATTATAATTTTGTATAAATGAATAATTTACTGGTCATTTGGTATAAAGCAGAGGACTTGAAAAACGTTAAAAAAATATTATAAATTATTGTTTATTCTTCTGTAATAAACAATATTTCATATATAAACAATTATTCATATTTTTAATTTTTCTTTTGTGAAATATGGAAGAAATTTTCTTAGATCACTAGTGAGATTTTATATAGATTCTTTTTTATATTGTTCAATTTTAGTATGTTTATTCGATCACTTTTAATGATTTTTATAAGTGAAAATTTAAAACCAATAATAATTAACTGTAATTTCTTATAATTAATAGTTTATAACTTCTTATAATTTTTGTTAAATTATTTACATTAAATAAATTCTCTAATTCTAAGAGAAATGACAAAATAATTAGTTATTATTTAGTTTCTTTATCAAATTAAAATTGAGAAAAGAAAAGAAATCAAAATAATGGCGTGAGAAAATAAATTTGAAAGATTTGAAACGTATTTAGAAATTTAAAATGATACTTCAATTTATCAGAAAATAATACATTTTTTACTTTTCTTTTAATTTAATTTTTCTATTTTTACCGTGTTCTGTAATTACAAAATATCCGAGTAGAGCTCTTTGTCAATTTAATTGAATAACCAGAATAAGGTCGTATCGACTTGATTTGATTTTGAAATTAAAATTCATTTCTGCAAACAAAAACATGTCTTCAGTTAAATGATTTTGTTTAATACAAAGGTTTCCACCTGTTTTTATCACCTTATACCTTTATTAAATACTAATACTAATAATAAAAGCTTTTAAAACTAAAAATAAATTATGTTTGGTTGGATTTTTTGTTCCTCCCTTTACAGTAAAGTTTTTCTAAAAAATATCCTGAGAAAATCTCTCAGCACTGGATATACTATACTGCCAATTGGAGCACCGATTGCTACTAAGAAAAATGATAATAAAATGATAATTATTGTAAAAAAATTTAATATAGATGGGTACTTAATTAAGTGTCAGCGTGACAAAAACCAATATTTAATTTTAAAACTGAAAAAAATTTAAACGGAAAGTAAAAATGATTTTTAAAAAGTTTGTTAAGAACTGTTAACTTGTTAAAGTTAAAACTATTGAGCAAAAAGGAAATGAATTTAAAAATTTAAAAATAAAAATATATTAAATAAAAAAATTATTAAGAATTTTTAAAAATCAGTACAGTTAAGAGTTGGTTGCAAATACAACCAAAAAAATTTAAGAGGGGTAACAATAAAAAATATTAAAGCTACAACGTTAGTAGACAAATAGAAAAAAAATAGTAAAACGAAATATAAAAAATTAAAATATAAAAAATAGTTTTTCACGTTTGGTTTAACAATTATAGAAAATAAAGCAGTTTTAGTGACAAACAGAATGATACTCCATTATAAAAGAAGATGAAGAAAGAAAGAAATTTTCTAAAAAATTCACTATTTTTTAAATTTTCTCTCAACCTTAATTACCCTAGTATAGTTCGCTAAATACTCTTGTCCCATAAACTGATAAAGTGAATCATTTACAACTTCCCTTACGCAACAGCAATAAAAAAAAAAGAAAGAATCAAATATAACCAAACCAAAATAATAAAAAAAACTATTAAATAAAAAAAATTATTATTTTTTTTTTAAAAAAATCGATACAGTTAAAGATTAGTTGCAAATGAGACAAAAAGTTTTAAGAGGGGCAACAATAAAAAAAAAAAAAAAAATAGAAAAAATAAGTTTGCTAGTTGGTATGACAATTTATAAGATATAAAGTAATTTTAGTGACGAGCAGAAGAACTTCAATTATACAAAAAAAAAAAAAATAAGATGCATAAAGAAAACATTAAGTAAATTTTCTCTCAACCTTAATTACCCTGGTATAGCTCGCTAAATACTCCTGCTCCATTAACTGATAATGTGAATCATTTCCAACTTCCATTTCGCAATCCGCAATATAAAAAAAGTGGAATTAAATATAACCAAACCAAAATATCATCTAAAATGTAGTCCGATGAACTTACATACAGGTTACCCATAAAGTTTATTTTATTAATGAAATTACCATAAATTTAATATAAAAAGAAAATGCAATCTTGAAAATCTTCACAGCAATCATAAAAAAATAAAAAAATTATAGATTTCCAAACAATTTTCTTTTCTTCAAAAATCTTACTTTAACTTTGAAATAACATTGTCTTTGCTTTCACCAGATGATCTTTTAAAACAATTTCACATTAATTTTTTTTTCTGAATTAATTTTTTACTAAATTATTTAATAGTTGATCAGTTATTTTGTAATTAAACATTATATATAAAAAAGTCTTGAAAGAAAGATTTAAGAAAAAGCTCGTGAAAGAAATTGTCAAGGTCAAGTACATGAAAAACTCCAAACCCCAAAACAATACCCATATATATTTTATGTAAAAATAGTAAACCTACATTCACTAATTGGTATAACAATTTATAGGATATAGTGACAAGTAAAATAAGTCCAATTATAAGAAAAAGTTGAAAGAAAAAAAGAAAGAAATTATAAGATAAATTTTCAAACAACTTTTTAAATACACTTCTATAATTCGATTAATAATTTTGCTCCATTAATTGATAAAGTGAATCATTCCCAACTTCCATTTCGTTAATAATTCTGTTCCATTAATTGTTAAAGTGAATCATTGCCAACTTCCATATCGCAATCCACAAAAAAAAATATAAATAAATAAATAAAAATATAAATAAATAAATAAAACATATTGCAGCGGAATTACTCCCATGACGGTGTTTAAAAAGCTATTTATAACATGACAGGTTAAGTCGTCTCGTTTTTAACCTGCTACATATTTTGTCACCTACCTTCCTTAATCTTAATAACAGACTGATAAGACACGTGAAAGAAAAAAAGAAAACATTTCACATCCGTCAGCATTTACTTTATGGCGAGCCCCTTACACAATCATGGTGGTGGGAAAGTGCACGACGCTGGACGTGCTACACTAATAAGTGACAAGTAAAAATAAAGACGACAAATGCAAGGGAAAAAGAATAAAAAAAAAAAAAATGAAACGAATACATCGTAGGAAAATAATTTTGCTCCATTAATTGATAATGTGAATCATTCCTAACTTCCATTTCGTTAATAATTCTGTTCCATTAATTGATAAAGTGAATCATTTCCAACTTCCGTTTTGTTAATAATTCTGTTCCATTAATTGATAAAGTGAATCATTCCCAACTTCCATTTCGTTAATAATTCTGCTCCATTAATTGATAAAGGAATCATTCATAAAAACAACAACAATCCATTTCGTTAATAATTCTACTCCATTAATTGATAAAGGGAATCATTCACAAAAACAACAACAATCCATTTTGTTAATAATTGTGTTCCATTAATTGATAAAGTGAATCATTCCCAACTTCCATTTCGGTAATAATTCTGCTCCATTAATTGATAAAGGGAATCATTCACAAAAATAACAACAATCCATTTCGTTAATAATTCTGTTCCATTAATTGATAAAGTGAATCATTTTCAACTTCCATCTCGTAATTCGCAATAAAAAAAAAAAATAAAATAAAGTAAAAACATGTTTCAGCGGAATTACTCCCATGACAAAGTTTAAAAAGCTATTTATAAACTGACAGGCTAAGTCGTCTCGTTTTTAACCTGCTACATATTTTGTCGCCTACCTTCCTTAATCTTAATAACCGACTGATAAGACACATGAAAGAAAAAGAAAAGACTTCACATCCGTCAGCATTTACTTTATGGCGAGCCCCTTTACACAATCGTGGTGGTGGGAAAGTGCACGACGCTGGACGTGCTACACTAATAAGTGACAAGTAAAAATAAAGCCGACAAATGCAAGGAGAAAAAAAAAAAAACGAAACGAAAACATCGTAGGAAATCTGTCTCATGGCCAATACAGTCGGCCCTCGGGCTATGATGGCCCAAAGAGCGAATCGAAACGACGAAAAACGTTCCCTGTGACCTAAGGCACTAATCTTTCAGAAGCGTGAGTAGAAAAATCAGTGAAGTGGTGGGAAAGATTTTCTGAACGAAAAATCAGAGAAAGAAATCAGGATAAAAAAAAAAATAATAATAAATAAAAAAGTAGTGTAACACGCGATCTGTTTTTGAATGAATGCGTAAGCAAAAGATTTTTTTATTATCATTATCATTATCTCGTTATATACAGCAGCGACTATTGTATAATGATTTCTTTATTTTGTTTATATCGTTGGGGAACCCACAAATAGTTTCTGCTGGAGTTTGAACTAGCGAAGCGTGTCAGATAGATTGGTTATGTTCTGTGACGTTTATATAAACGTACGCTAATTTCATCGTTGGCTGTGTTTAAAACAAGGCGTGGTTTTGTCCTTGCTGTTAATCATTTTTTTTCTATCGGGTTATTTCTCAGATACGATTGAAAGTTATCGGTTAACCTTGAAAATCAAGCAAACTATTCTCGTACTCGAATTTACATTAATCTCATATAGTTATTCAATTCATCAAATCAAATGTCATTTTCTATTTGACAATAAACGGAATTGACATGGGTTGATATAAATTCGTTTTGTTCTTTTAATCGTGTAAAGAAACACGATTTAAATAAACGTATGCAATTAATTATTGCTTAGAAGGTAATAGAAAATGAATGTTGTGTTGGAATTAAATTATTTAATTATGAATGTTTGAAAAGAATAAATGCGGTATTAAATTAAAATATACGTAAATTAAGTGAGCTACATTTTAAACAAGATTTTTGTTTTGAATATAATTTTTAATGAAATAATTATAATTTTTGTAGAATAAAATTTATAAAGAATGGATTTTAAATAGAATCTTTTTTTGTTTGTTTGTTTGTCGCTCTACGGTCATTTTTTTTTTTTTTTTTTTTTGCCCACTCTAGGCTAATTGGATCGGGACCTACAGAATACAGGACCTTCCGAACCACACAAACATTCATACCACCCCCAGGATTCGAACCTGAAGCCTGTGGTACCAATGGCCAGAGGGCCAGTTGGCCATCACGCCGCTTTTTCTTTTTAAATAAGCAACGGTGGACTCTGTATTTTATTTATGTAGGCCACTTAATGATGGGCTATGAAGGGAGCACTTATTTAGAAGTAACTACTTCGCATTTGTATGCCGTATGTGAGAAATTCGGAAAACTCCAGCAAGTCGGTTTAACTATGGATATGAGTCGCTTTTACATGAATTGAAACAATCTTTATCGAATATACTCGTTTCTAAAAGCAATGACTACAAGGAATATATTAGCGCAGCCCACCTGCATACTAGCTGCGCACATTACCACTGGACTACTAGTCGAGCAATTAAATAGTTTTATGTAGCATATCAACAGCAAATAAATAGTTATTTGCTATTAAATAAAGCAATTAAATAGTTATATAAATATGATAAGGTGTTAAGTCTTTAACACCTCATCATATTAATATCACCTCATCATCAACATATTCATCATTCACTTATCCATATGGTAGATTTATAATTAACAGAGCCTTTACTGTTCCAAAACTTAACCTCAATTATTTCTCTTTTGAACAAAATACTATTTATAAAATATTTAAAAAATATTTAAATCTATAAAATATTCTCTCGACGATATCATTACATACAATTCATAACTCTAATCACGGACATTTCTAACGTAATTATTATTATTATTCTTTTTAAGAATAAAAAGTTCGAAATAAAATCAGGGTTTTTTGTTGTTGTTTTTTTGACGAAATGTGCATTCACTTCAATTTATATATTGCCCATTGCTATCAAATGAAATTGCTTACATGAAATTTTCATTACGGCTGAGGTTCAATCCGCTGGCGGCTTTGTTGTAGACGTTGTTTAAAAAAAAAAAAAGAGAGACTCGGTGGCGTTTATGAGGTTCAGCATCTTGCCACATTAGTCGGACTACCTGGTGGGGAGTTTTCCGGGTTTGCTTCAATACGATACGCAAATGTGGAGTAGTTCCCTAAAAATGTCCTCCCGGAAGGCACTGCCCTTCTTCTTCAGTTACACGAAGCCAAGTCAGACTTCTGCTTACGGGTGCTCCATCACAACAGAAGCTGCCTATTTCCTACATCCATGAAGCCAGGCTCCATCCAGATTACTCAAAGGAAGTCCATCCAGTACTGTAGGACACTGAAGATTAGACGCAACAACAACAACAGTTTGATATGTGACAAATATTTGTGAATATCTCGGAAGGAAATTCAAAATTAGTATCATTTTTTGTTTGGCTTAAGAAACTAAAATTTGAAGATCAAATAATCTACTGAACAATTGGTTTGGCTTGTTTTGACACTCTACGGTCATCTTGTGCACCGGGACCTACAATTTAACGTGGATTCCGAACCACCAATAAACATCCAAGCCACCGCCAAGATTCAAACTTGAAGCCTTCGGATAGAGCGCTAACCAATTGGCCAACAGGCTTCATCTACTTAATGAAGTTCATTGTAAAATTGCATACAGTCTGAGTCACTGCAATTTCTACTGAATCTTTTATTTAAATCAAAAATGTTAGCATATTTAAAGCTGTTTGCTGATTCACCTGCCATCTAAATAACTCAATAAATATGAAATGTTAGCATATTTAAAACTGTTTGCTGATTCACCTACCATCTAAATAATTTCTCAATAAATATGAAATGTTAACATCTTTAAAACTATTTGCTGATTCACCTACCATCTAAATAATTTCTCAATAAATATGAAATGTTAACATCTTTTAAAACTGTTTGCTGATTCATCTACCATCTAAATAATTTCTCAATAAATATGAAATGTTAACATCATTAAAACTGTTTCCTGATTCATCTACCATCTAAATAATTTTCAATAAATATGAAATGTTAACATCTTTAAAACTGTTTTCAGATTCACCTACTATCTAAATAATTTCTCAATGAATATGAAATGCTAGCATATTTAAAACAGTTTGCTGATTCACCTACCATCTAAATAATTTCTCAATAAATATGAAATGTTAACATCTTCAAAACTATTTGCTGATTCACCTACCATCTAAATAATTTCTCAATAAATATGAAATGTTAACATCTTTAAAACTGTTTTCTGATTCACCTACCATCTAAATAATTTCTCAATGAATATGAAATGTTAGCATATTTAAAACTGTTTGCTGATTCACCTACCATCTAAATAATTCCTCAATAAATATGAAATGTTAACATCTTTAAAACAGTTTGCTGATTCACTTACCATCTAAATAATTTCTCAATGAATATGAAATGTTAGCATATTTAAAACAGTTTGCTGATTCACCTACCATCTAAATAATTTCTCAATAAATATGAAATGTTAGCATATTTAAAACTGTTTGCTGATTCACCTACCATCTGAATATTTTCTCAATAAATATGAAATGTTAACATCTTTAAAACTGTTTTCTGATTCACCTACCATCTAAATAATTTCTCAATAAATATGAAATGTTAACATCTTTAAAACTGTTTTCTGATTCACCTACCATCTAAATAATTTCTCAATGAATATGAAATGTTAGCATATTTAAAACTGTTTGCTGATTCACCTACCATGTAAGTAATTCCTCAATAAATATGAAATGTTAACATCTTTAAAACAGTTTGCTGATTCACCACCCATCTAAATAATTTCCCAATGAATATGAAATGTTAGCATATTTAAAACTGTTTGCTGATTCACCTACCATCTAAATGATTCCTCAATAAATATGAAATGTTAACATCTTTAAAACAGTTTGCTGATTCACTTTACCATCAAAATAATATTTCAATGAATATGAAATGTTAGCATATTTAAAACAGTTTGCTGATTCACCTACCATCTAAATAATTTCTCAATGAATATGAAATGTTAGCATATTTAAAACTGTTTGCTGATTCACCTACCATGTAAATAATTCCTCAGTAAATATGAAATGTTAACATCTTTAAAAACAGTTTGCTGATTCACGTACCATCTAAATAATTTCTCAATGAATATGAAATGTTAGCATATTTAAAACTATTTGCTGATTCACCTACCATCTAAATAATTTCTCAATGAATATGAAATGTTAGCATATTTAAAACTGTTTGCTGATTCACCTACCATCTAAGTAACTTCTCAATAAATATGAAATCTTTAACAAAAAATCTGTGGTCCATTCGCCACACAGGAGAAGACGAAAGGTTTTGTCTGGTGCAGAATTATTTAAAGGCTTGGCGGAAGGCGGAGGTAAAAATTGGGCGTTTACTCACCTGTGTGAATTTTAACTATTAACACTTAGGTGTAACAATATTTTACACACTGTTAAATTGCCAAAATGTTTTCAAGAGGAAAACGGAAATGGGAAAAAGAAAAGAACGACGAAATGATTCTTTATTGATGCTTCAGAACGAGGAGGAGTGAGAAGAAATCAGTACACCTGCGAAACTTACTTTGCCTTTGTTCTCAAACATAAAATGCATTCTGACATCATTCAGATGGAATGAAAAGTAATTAAGTTGTTTTAACAAAATGGATAAATTAAAAATAAACTTTAACGGACATGGAATTAAAAATTATTATTCATCTGAAAGTTTGAAGGATTTATTCTCTAGCTTATGCGTACCAAATGAGTTAATCTCAATCGTTCAAGTATATACTAAAAATAAAACAAAGCAGTATTTCAAAACTATAAATTTTGGTGTTATCGGAAACGTCTAGATTTTACCTAGCATTCATGGTCATTTCAGTGAATTATGAAACTATATTTACAGTTACTCCCAAAAGTGAGTTTTTATTTAATTTGGACTGTAAATGTCTAAATTTAAGCACGAATACGTGATTATTTTATTGACGTGAAAAGAATATTTCTTTTTTATATCACAGTTTTAAAATAAATCTTTATCAAGACAAAACTAAAAAAATAGATCAAGGTTTAAATTCATTTCTAAAAGTAAGCTAAAGACCTAAAAAGGATGGGTATTAGAAAATAAAAAATAAGAAAAGAAACCCAAAAATGAACTTTTTATTCTCACAGGTCTAAGAAAGTTCGAATCCAGTAATGGAAATGAGCCTAAAATAAATTCTTCAATTACGGCCTGATGGCCAATTGACTAACGTTCTGTCCTTTGGTACCACAGGCTTCAGGTTTGAATCCTGGTGGTGGCATGGATGTTTGTTAATGGTTCGAATCCCCGTTAAACTCTACATCCCGGTCAAATTAGTCCAAAGTGTGCATAAAATGACCGTAGAATGACAAACCAAACCAAATCAACAGCTGTTTCAAATACTTCTAAAGTTTTTAAAAAGTATTCTTTTGCTATAACTGTACTTTAAAAAGCTTGTTGTAATGCTAAGAAAGTTTATTCTTCTTTTTTTCGTCATTAGCGCAACAGCCCCAAGATGGCCAAGGCCAACTACCTATTGGCAAATTTCGCGACAGGAGATGTTTTTTTTTAAGGGGTAGGGTTCTCAGCCCTGTGCCTAACTTTCTACAGCCATATTAGACTGGGACCTACAGTTTAAAGGGGATTCGAACTACTACCATCCATGAACAGTCGGGACTCGAGCGCGAAATTTGCGGCACCGAGAGCCAGAGCGCTAGTCACTCGGTCCCAAGCTAGTTCTTATTAAGGTAATTTGACCTACAGTTGTGTTACAAAGGATGAAAACTGCTTTTCTCTTGTTCGATAATAATAAAGCATATTGTCAAATCCAGTGTCAAACTTTATGTGATTATTATTAAATGAAGACACAAACAGATAACCTATGTTCGCCATGGTATAGATAGATAGCCATGATTCGAATCTACCCGACCCTTTTTTTATGGAAATTAATTGAAATAAATTACTATACAGTTTGGAATGAAGGAATTTTTAGTTAAGAAATAAGTATTACGCCCTTTCTCTCTTAATTCGACAATAATAAAGCATATTCTCAAATCCAGTGTCGAACTTCATGGGATTATGGTCAAATGGAGATAAAGAACAAACAGATAACCTTTATACCGAGATAACCATGATTTCAATCTAACCGAACCTTCTTTTAAGGAAATTAACGATTATACAGTTTGGAATGAAGGAATTTTGGCAAGTAATACGCCCTTTCTTATAAAGCATATTGTCAAATCCCGTGTCGAACTTTATGTGATTCTAATCAAAGGAATATAAAGTACAAATTCATAAATTCTTCCCGTCCTACATGTAGCCAGATTCGAATCTACCCGACCTTTTTCTAAGAAAATGAATTGAAATAAATGGTTATACAGTTTGGAATGAAGAAATTATCAGTTAAGAAATAAATACACTCAGATCCATAAATTAAGGATAATTCAGAATCACACAGAAATTGAACTCTAAAATAAAAATTTCACCTGTAGAATTATCACACACATCTTGAAGAAGAATATGCAAATTACAGGAAACCACCAGATGGCGCGGATAGTACGTCACAATGACGAGAGTGTAAGAGAGGGGTATATAAGGAATGGTGGCAAAGAAGTAAAAATTGTTCACAAGCGCTTTAAAAAGCCTTTCAGTGCAATAACCGCATAGTTATGGCACAAAGGAAGCATTTGAATGATTTTTTACGTGGTAGAATTATCGGACGACTGGAATGTGGACTTACCCAGCTGGAAGTATCCGAGGAACTTGGAATCGCCCAGAGTGTCATCTCCAGGCTTTGGCAACGATTCCAAGATGATGGTAATGTGAGTAGATGTTACAGCACAGGTCGCCCCCGAGTTACAACGCCGAACGAGGACCGGTATTTAGCAGTTACTGCCAAAAGAAACAGACGGAGCACAGCATCAGACCTCTCACGTCAGCTCTCTTCAGCTACCGGTACGTCAGTTTCAAGGCAGACCCTGTACAGACGCTTAGGGCACATTGGTCTATATGCTCGTAGGCCTGTCAGATGTGTTCCACTTGCCGCAACTCACTGTCGCCTGCGATTAACCTGGAGTAGAGAGCATGCATTGTGGACACCGCAACAGTGGTCTTGTGTGATGTTTTCCGACGAGTCCAGGTTTAGTTTGCAGTCTGATTCTCGCCGGACTTTCATATGGAGAGAGCCAGGTACCCGTTACCCGTGCAGGATGGCTCGTTTGGGGAGGAATTATTCTTGGTTCCAGAACTGACCTGCATGTTCAGAGTGTAACGATGACAGGCTACATCTATCGGGATGTCATTCTGGAACAACATGTACGTTTGTTTCGGAGCGCCATGGGTGCTGAATTTCTGTTTATGGAGGACAGCGCCCGTCCTCACCGTGCAAACTTTGTAGACGAATGCCTTCAATTGGAGGATATCACCCGTATGGATTGGCCAGCATACTCACCGGACTTGAATCCAATAGAGCATGTGTGGGATATGCTTGGCCGACGAATTGCAGCCCGTCAACCCCCTCCCGCCTGCCAACCGGAACTTCGGAGGGCATTGCTTGATGAGTGGTGTAATATTCCCCAAGATCAGATTGATAATTTGATACTCAGCATGCCTAGGCGTTGTAAGGCCTGTATTGCATCGTCCGGGAGACATTAACCATCATACTAACCATGTTATATTATTTTTTGTAAATCGGTTCTTTTTTGAAATTTGCTCCATGGAGTAAAAATTGCAATTTTATTAATTATGTCAAACATATAGCATCTTTATTGCTCTTTACCTTTTGTTTAATAAATAGACTTTACAAATAAGTCAAATTGGTTTTGCTTCTGTCTCTTTCTTTGCCTGAACTTCATCATCCTTAATTTATGGACATGAGTGTAATACACGAATTTTGACAGCGTTAGTTGTCTCAAGATGTTGTGCAAATCAAACTTGTAAAATTTTTGGAGTATTTTTCTTTTGTACCGAACTGTTTTTACCGTTTTGCAAATGAATTCCGAATAAATAAAGATATCCCCTTCACATTTAAAAACATAATCATTTTATCAATGAAATATTCTATGAAAATAATTTCATAAAGAATAGACATAAAAAGTCTGTGTTGACATTTGAAAAATTTTTTTACTGTATGGAATATTATTTTTAAAAGTTTCATCTTAAAAAATAATTTAGAGAAAGAATATTTAAATTCTTATATTATGAATAATAATATTTTTATTTTTATTTATTCGGAATTTTATTGCGGTAAAAACAGTTCGGAAACAAACAGTCAACACAAATATTCCAAAGTTTGATTTGCATAATGCCATGCCAATACTGTTAAAGTTAATATATTACTTATTCCTTAACTGAAAATTTCTTCATTCCAAACTGTATAATTTCAATTAATTTCTTAAAGTTAATTACTTAAATTAACTAATTGGCTTAATTATTTTTTACTATTACAATATCAGTACGTTTTACGAAGCATTTTCTATATTAATTTAAACAATACAACCCATTTTTAAACAGTAAAAATTAACGCGTGAAAAATTCACACAAATGCATGTGATGAGCCACAAAATATATAACCTTAAGCTCATAATCATAATTACATTGTCGAAATATTTATACACACAAAAAATGAAGACAATTGCCCTTGCATTTTTGAATACATTACTGTTGTAATGATATATTTAACTTGAAACATCGGGTTTAGAATTCCGCATAGTTTAATTTGCATAATACCATGCGACAACTACACTGCTAAAGTTAATGTATTACTTATTCCTTAACTGAAAATTTCTTCATTCCAAACTGTATAGTCATTTATTTCAATTACTTTCTTAAATTAATTGCTTAAATTAACTAATTGGCTTAATTATTTTTACTATTACAATATCAGTACGTTTTACGAAGCATTTTCTATATTAATTTAAACAATACAACCCATTTTTAAACAGTAAAAATTAACGCTTGAAAAATTCACACAAATGCATGTGTTGAGCCACAAAATATATAACCTTAAGCTCATAATCATAATTACATTGTCAGAAATATTTATACACACAAAAAATGAAGACAATTGCCCTTGCATTTTTGAATACATTACTGTTGTAATGATATATTTAACTTGAAACATCGGGTTTAGAATTCCGCATAGTTTAATTTGCATAATACCATGCGACAACTACACTGCTAAAGTTAATGTATTACTTATTCCTTAACTGAAAATTTCTTCATTCAAACTGTATAGTCATTTATTTCAATTACTTTCTTAAATTAATTGCTTAAATTAACTAATTGGCTTAATTATTTTTACTATTACAATATCAGTACGTTTTACGAAGCATTTTCTATATTAATTTAAACAATACAACCCATTTTTAAACAGTAAAAATTAACGCTTGAAAAATTCACACAAATGCATGTGTTGAGCCACAAAATATATAACCTTAAGCTCATAATCATAATTACATTGTCGAAATATTTATACACACAAAAATGAAGACAATTGCCCTTGCATTTTTGAATACATTACTGTTGTAATGATATATTTAACTTGAAACATCGGGTTTAGAATTCCGCATAGTTTAATTTGCATAATACCATGCGACAACTGCACTGCTAAAGTTAATGTATTACTTATTCCTTAACTGAAAATTTCTTCATTCCAAACTGTATAGTCATTTATTTC
Source organism: Caerostris extrusa (assembly GCA_021605095.1). Taxonomy (NCBI): domain Eukaryota; kingdom Metazoa; phylum Arthropoda; class Arachnida; order Araneae; family Araneidae; genus Caerostris; species Caerostris extrusa. Next base: position 39,129 of record BPLR01009806.1, on the reverse strand, counting down.
AATTACTTTCTTAAATTAATTGCTTAAATTAACTAATTGGCTTAATTATTTTTGGTATTACAACATAAGTAACTTTTACCAAGCATTTTTGTATGATACTACTTTCATCAGAGTTGGGACATTTTTATACAGTACAAATTTACACGTGGAAAATCCACACAAATGCATGTGAAGAGCCACAATAACCTTAAGCTCATGATCATAATTACATTGTCGAAATATCTATACACACGAAAAAATGAAGACAATTGCCCTTGCAATTTTGAATACATTACTGTTGTAATGATATATTTAACTTGAAGCATCGGGTTTAGAATTCCACATAGATTCCGAACAGCACCTAAACTACTAACACATTGATTCTTTAAATTACAAGACAGAATTAGATAACTTCCGCATTGAGGCTGTGAATATTTAATGTGTCAAGAGTCTATGTTCATGCATGTGAACATTTTGATGAAGATAAATTTCACCCATAAATACCCCCATTCACGCTTTCAACGATTCAACCGCGGAAGGTTGAATACCTCTGTCCCAGATCATCTGTTGTCCAAAGGCCGTGAGAAGTATGAGAAGATCAGGATCTTCACTAAAGGTAATTGAAGGAAAGAGAAAGCGGCCCTCTTTAATGATCAAAATATGCTAATGGTAACTATCATATTGCAGGTAATATGCCACAAATCAATGCTTAGTTAAGTACAAAACATCTCGAGGATTAATCATGTTGTACCAACAATCATTGTACTAAGTTGCACCTAAAATAGAAATACGCATTTTGCAAGCTTTTTTTAACTACTAAAAATATTCCTTTCGGTATTATCAACTGAGCAGTTATTTTGGCATGATAAATTGTGACATACAGAGATTCAGAATGAAAGGTTGAAATTCTTGCCCTTGCGTTAGAGTGTTATTGTAAGATTTAAACTTTGAATTTATCTTCACGTGTAAACAAGTATTTGTTTTGTATTCGGAAAAGCGTTTTCAATTAGAATGCATGAAAATACCTTTTTAAAATGAAAACTCATATTGTTAAACTCATCATGTAGCTTTCATATTAATCGAAATTTTGCTTCTATTATGTTTTTGAACGTACTATAAATATTCCATCAAAAAATGGTGATAAATGAATAATCTTCAAAAATGATAAATGAATAATGTGACAAATAAAAATATATTTCTATGAATTCTTATGGAAAATACTGATCTAATAGGAAAAAAATGTTTGTTTATATCTGAAGATAAATCAAAGTTTGAATCTTATAACAATACTCTGTCTTCTTACTAGATTTTTTTTTTTTTTTGGAAACTAACGAAACAATATTCAAGCGTCTGTAATTAATTTATAAGCTCTTTTGAATTCTGATATATTTGAAACTTTTTATGGGACATAAATGTTCTATTACAAAATTTTTGTTGTTGTGAAATTGCATTTTTGAAATAGGGATGAATTACAACCTTGCGCTAATTTAATATAATCTCGTGTAAAAAAGAACTTTTAAGCTTTCTGCCACTAAAATTATTGGAGATGTTTTCTTTTCCCTCCTTAGTTACTTATATACTATTATACTAATCAATTATATTATTAATATTTACTATTACTACCAATATTAATAAAACATTACCAACATTTATTACCTTACCAATTATCATTATTATTATTATTGGTAACTTTACCAATTATAATAATAATAATAATAATAATAATACAAATATCTATTACTAATATTTATATTACTAATTATCAATACTATCAATATTAATAAAATATTACCAATATTTATCACCTTACTTATATTTATCACCTTATTATTATTATTATTATTATTATTATTGGTAGCTTTACCAATTATAATAATAATAATACCAATATTTATTATTACTAATATTTATATTACTAATTACCAATACTATCAATATTAATAAAATATTACCAATATTTCCAAAACCTTGACGATATAAAAGTTGAACACGTCTCTTTTAACATAAATCTGCAAATTTTTTAACATCTGTAGAAAATAAATTAAAAAATCTAAATGTATTTATGGCAATGAAATTGAAATGAAATTTTATTGCCATAAATACATTTATAAACTAATTCTAAATCTTACATATTTGCAAACCTTTTATGATAGATGAATATTCTCTTCTAAAATTATTACGAGTATGGCGTTCTGCTGGAAAACATACAACATTCCAATAATCTGGTCATAATCAGTGCTAAAAATTTATATACAAAAAAATCCATTACAAGTAAAAATTAATTTTAAATCTGTGTGTTAATTCCTAGCATGTGATGATTTATTTTCTTTGTTTCGACAAGATCTACCTACTAACATATAAAATATAAAATATGAATTTTTGCAGTTGGAGTATTTAATGTGTTTGGTAACTTGACTTAGAACTTTGTATCGAAAAAAAAAAGTATGTAAAATCATAATGAAAAAAAAAAAACACAGACAATAAGAAAAAGGGAAACAATGGTAAATCCAGAAATGTGATGCTCTAATTCAGGGGTCTCCAAACTACGGCCCGCCAGTGTCATCAATCCGGCCCTCGACAGCGAATAGCTTATTGTTGCTGTAATAAGTTGGATAAAAAACACAGAATGATAATAATGGTTTTATTGACTTGCTAGGTAAAGCCTAATGACAAGCATAATAAGCAGAAAATTTAGCTTAAGCATAACAACTAACAAGTAATTGAAATGAATCCCACTAACATTATAATCTAGTGAACATCCCGCCGTACTCGACGACTAGTCTAGAAATTATAGATAATGGCAGAAAAATTAAAACGGTTTTGGCCTTTGGTACTTACTGGGTAAACAGTATGGCCCTAAGGCTGGAAAGTTTGGAGACCCCTGCTCTAACTGAAGGCCAGAGAAATATTATCACCAAAAAAAAAAAATGTACGATATAAATAACCTTCATCGTATGACAATTCAAAAAGAATTTGCAGGGATTCAGAAACTGCATAAAGTTCAATTTTCTAAATTTCATGATAATTAGCTCACTTATATAATCAGAAGATGACGATTAAGTACGATTTTCCTTTAGTTACCGTCCAGAGGAAAATGTGTCTCATCCATCCAGAGATTTTTCTATAGCAGTACAATGTTTATCTCACAGTAAACAAGGAATTGTAGTGCAAAGGTCTGTCATGCAACTAGAGGTAACCAAATGTCAATTTATAAGGAAAATGATACAAAATTTTCCAAAAAATATTTTGGACGATGCAGTCGGCTTGTAAAACGGGGCCAATAATGTTAGTTCATAACATTTGACACCATTAATTCTTCCACTTTTGTTATTGTTTACTCCACAGAGTTAAATCTCTCTATTTTTTCCTCTTCCTACTAAACGGTAAAATTTCGAGATTATTCTCCAATTCAATTAAACAATGATTGAACCTTTTGTAAAATAGAGATTTACAAAAGATAAGGAATCTTTATTAAGATAAAACAGTGATTCCTCATGGAAAACAGCAGAATACCATATTTTTAAGTAAATGCCATATTTAATTTTGGAAACATAGAAATGGAAATATCTAAATGAAATTAAGATGTTTCTTCATCTATAATTTTTCATCGTGTATCAAATTTGATATCTGAAGTAAGTTTTCATTTAAAATAACTCCAAGACATTTGAACTCAAGATTCAAGAGTAAACCCAAATTTTGCATGTGGTACTTAATTCATTTCATTACTAGCGCAAAATATCTGATGCACCATTATCAAAAAAAAAAAAAAAAAAATTTCAGTATATATATATATATATATATATATAGTAGTAGTATATCAGTATATATATATATATAACATATATGAAGTTTATTTACAGTACTTGTATAAAAAGCGTGAAACTCACAATATCTAATATTGAAATTTAAAAATATTAATTCATTATTATTTTGTATACAATTTATTTATAAATTTACATACATTGTATAAAATTAATTGATTTAATTTTATATTCAGCAAACACAGTTGTCTTTATAATTCTCTGAAATTTGAGCTCCGTATTTAGATTCAAAATACTATTGGTATTTTTGAAAGAAAGAAAAGACATATATGAGCTCCTTGGCTTGACATCCTTGGCTTGAAAGGAGTTTGGAGTTTGTGATTACGCAAATAATGTTGTAATCAAATACTCCTTGCTAATTTTTAGAAACATGATACACTTATTTAATATAATATACATACTACCTTACTCCTTAGGAACTAACATTATTAGTTAGATAAAACTTTTGTATCATTTTAAAAAGCTTACTTAAACTTTTATTGCAATTTTAACAAAACTGGGTCATTTTTAACTACAAAAAAGCATTATCATTTATCTGTTTAAACTATCAAGAAACAGGCATAAATCGTTTCTAGATTTTCTCAAATGCTTCTCCAGCACTAAAAAAGAATTTAAATTAATTGCATAAGAGCTTCCTTGATTGAGTAATGACTTGAGCCTTTATTGTAGATATCTGCTTAAAAAATGGCGAAGTTTTTAAATGGATCGCGTTCGCCTACATAGATCAAGATCAAGGCTAGACGATCTTGATTTTATTCATTCTCAGTTCTTTCACTTTCATGGTCAGTCAATTACAATTCGACCTCGAAGCATAAGAAGAAATGATTGATTTTCTTGGCATTCCAGTCTAGATGATACATTTTTGGCAAGATTATTATCCAGTGAATTGGGCAAAGTTTAACATAAACAATTTCATAACTATGGTTTCACTCTAGTTTGTTCAAAATAAAAAGCATCTTTATATCTGTTTAAATTGAGATAGATATACAGGGTGATTATAATTAAGTCCCGCTTTCAAAATGCTGTAAAAAAGAATCACTCGTCACAATGAGTTCAAATTTGAACTGAAGATACTTGAAGAAAACGGAAACGGTACGGCATCAAAAAGTTCCAAAGTGTATTAATAGATGGCGCTGTAAGCAGCATAAAGAAAGTTAATTCGGCTACCAGTTATATTTTGAATCGAAATTACAATGTATTTATCGTGACCACATTAAACCAACCGCAGTGTCCAATGTGCTTGATTGTTTCGGTTTCTTGATGGACAAAATGACTTCCAAGTCATTCAACAGTTGTGACACTGTTACTGGAAAGCCCATCCACCACGGCAAGGTCATACCAAATTGGATGGAAAAAATCGGTGGAACTTTTTTTTTTTATGTCATACCTTTTGCTCCTACTTCAAGTATCTTCATTTCAAATTTGAATTCATTGTGACTAGTGTTTCTTTTTTTACAACATTTCGAAAGTGGGACTTTAATTATAATCACCCTGTATATATATAAATTTTGAGAACATGATGATTTCTTATAAAACAAACAAAAATAGGATGCGCTACAATTATTTCACTTATTTGAAAATAAGTAAAATGAAATTAGTGAATGAATCAACATAAAGAGAAAAAAATAAAAATTCTTCAGTCGTATAAGGTATAAATTATGCACTTAAAAATATAAATTGTCTTTTAGATAGACATACGAATAGAAAACCTATAGTTATTGACTTCCAGAATTCTGTTGATTAATGCAAATGGAAGAAAAAATTACTACTTACAATTTTTTTAATAAAAATATTTTTTTTTTTAAATATATGAAGAAATAATACAAAATGAATATTACATTATGTCATTCTTTTGTCCTAAGAATTAACTATAAATATGCCTATTTAGCTCAAGTAAAACTTAATAATTATTCATCTAAAAAAATAAAATATTTTTGGCTGAGGAAGGGGAGGGGGAAGACGGTCAGGGTATATAATTGAGTGACGATTTCTTTATATGACAAGAATTGGGTTGTAATGACTATTTTGAACATTATACAAATTATAATCAGGTATTTTCGTTGTTACCTATGGCTTTATTTGAACTCAATCCATACAAATTTGGACAGTCACCGTAGAAACAAAAAGAACATATAAAACAAATTAAAAATTAGAAAGGCAAAAGACCAGACATTCTTAACAAAAATGACCAAAAGGCCTACAAAACAATCAAATGTTCTAAAGATAAAAATTTAAAAAGCTAGAAGCACCATAATAAAAGTCCGTGTAATCAGAACATGTTTTCTCTGGCCCTCCAATAAAAAGTACACAAATCACCATTATGATGTAAGTTATTGTCCACTACCGAGCAAACAATAGATGGGTCTTATTCATTTTCTCTGTCTTACATAAAACTCATGTATCAGAGTTTACAATCCCTATTTTGGCCAGATGTTCAGCCGGGTAGTCTTGTCCAGTTCTTAATCTAAAATTGACAACGGTCTCTTTACGAGTTTTGCCACTAAATGTTTTTCAGCCATCCCTTATTGTCTCCCAGACTTTTCCATTGGTGTTAGATAATAATTCACTAATATATGATGACTTAATTTTCTCGCGTATAGTTCTCCTAAAAGCGTCAAGAGGTATAGGATACTGTTCGGGAACTTTTTATGTTCCTTTTTTTTTTTTGCCAGAAGACCTGCCCTTTCGTTTCCATCAATTCCAACACGTGATGTAACTATCATTATAATCAGGTATTAATACATCAATAAGTCAATCAATTCGACTTTAACTGAAGTAACTGCTAAAATTATCTTTTATTATTTGATGTGAATAAAGTTGTTTTCTGATAAAAAGAAGTGAAAATCAAAATCTCAAAGTTTGAATATGAAAGTATATTTCACATAACGTTAGTGTAGCAAACTGTCTTTAAAAAGAAAACAAACGTTTTGAAAAAGTGTTCGTCATAATAAGAATAAAAAACACGTAACAATGAGAGAAAATTTCCATCAAATGACATGGAAAATTACTTTATCAGAAGGAAATGGATTTAGTCATAACACGGAAAAGATTCTACAAATCTAGATTTACGTAACCAAATGTTGACATCCATGCTTTTACTTAAAATAATAGAATTAATGTCAGATTTCAAAATCTGTTTACTCAAATTGAAGATGAGCCCTCTGAAAAATAATTTGATTGCGATGATGAAACTATGAACGCTTCAAAAGATGAATGGTTGGAATATAAGTACCTTGATGTTACAGAAAATTTTGATTAAAGTAGATATCCATGAATTAGTCAATCTAGAGACAGTAAAATAATATGTGGCGTCCAAATTTTTAATTCCATAGAGCATATTAAATTTAAAGATTACTCCGTACATAATCAAAGTAACACATCAAGAGTAGACATGGATATGCCAAGATGATTCGGAATCGTATAACAATGCGTGAATGGAAATGCTTTCCTGATTCGATTGTATACACAAATGGCATCAGAAATAAAAAGACTGTTTTGTAGCTGAACAAGTTCAGTTTCCTTCATGTTCGGAATACTTAAAGTTCGTTCATGACTCAAAACATCTCTCTGTAAAAAACCCTCTCAGACTACAAAAGCCAATGAGGCTAGGACCAGGAGTACGCCTTATTCTGCAACCCCCGTAAGCCTGATGCATATCAACTGGTTCCATTCGTATGATCAGTCATACTACATCTGCTGCATCAATGTGTAAGGAACAATCTCTGCGAGAACGCTCAAGAAACATCTGGGTCCGTAGAACACCATCAATCATGTCTGCAAAGCATTTCCGCCCCAACATTACTATGTGATTCCTTGTTGTCTATGTGTTTTCTAATCTTTCCATATTATCTAGGTAAGTTTACAAATGTCGTATTAAGTCAATAACTAAAATATAAATTTCGAAGTTTGTTTGTAAATCAGAGCCATCCAAATGTTGAATGTTAACATTTTAATCTTGAAAAACTTAGCAAATTAACTTCCTTTTAATCAATTACTGAAAAATCCTTTCCTTTCACAGCTGTCAGAAAAATATGTATTTCCTACACCTGACATTTTATTAATAGTTAGATGTATTCCATTTTTTTTTTTTTTTTTTTTTTTTTTTTTTTTTTTTTTTTTGTATTTAATAAGTAAAAACATACAAAGAAACAAAGTGGAAATTGAAGAAAACTTAATTTAAATCTAAAATTGTTGATTGAAATTTGTTAATTGAAGGAATCCTAAAAATCTAAATACATTTCAGGAATTATACTTTTTTTCTTACCAAAATAATTAATTATGTCTATAATTTAAATTCATATATTTATATCTAATAATGAATATATATATATATGTAAGTAATTTATATCTTATAGTTTATATATTTAATATTTTATAATTGTGTAATATTAAAAGGCCAAGAACCTATGCTTAAAATTTTAAATTTAAAAATTCCTATCATATAAGTAGATATAATTATAAATAAATTTAGTTTTATTTCATTCTAAGTTATTTTACAAATAACGGTAAACTTATACAGAATTTCATTGGAAATTCTTTTTTAAAAAAATTTTCAATTTAAAAAAAATTCCTAATTTTAAAAGTATTTATTATTAGTAAGTAAAATAAACAGATAACATTTGAATTGAAAAAAGTAAAAAAAAAAAATATATGATAAAAAATTTTTCCTGAAAACCATTTCTGGCACATTTAAGGAAATAGAATGTGTTCTGTGAAAATTATTTATCATAAAATATCTAATGTAATTAAAATTAAAACAATGAATTTAAATAAATAAATTATCTAGAAGTTGAAAAAAAATAATATTATACTAGAACTAAATTATTATTAGAACTAAATGTAATTTAACTACATTTTTATTAGTGATTTCTAAGAAAGATATAGTTACAATTATTATTTTATAAATTTTCTTTCGTTCATTTTTAAAATTCTTTTTAAAAATAATAAATTGCAATAAAAATCCACAGCGGTAGAAAACGATTACCACTGATAAACAACATGTAATTAACACGTTGGGTAAATATATTTGACTAGTGCTGCCATCTATTACATTTTTCACAGTAATCATTATATTCTTGAATATTTCTTGAATGAGAATTAGACCTATAATTTTGCTTTACTTTTTCACACAAAATAAAATTTTGACAATTTTTAATTAGTTTTCTAATTATGATGGATAAATAAAGAATATTTCTTAATCTGAATATTGCTTGGAACTTTGAAAAACACAAGAATACTTTAATTCTTTCAAGGTAATAGTAATAAAAATTAAAAAAAAAAAAAAAAAAATTATGAAAATTCATTGGCCTTCGGTTTGGAATTGGAATTGGCATTCGGTTATAACATTCGTTTTGCTATTCCTAAATACCCTGTCTATAGCTAGCAAATATGGTTATCACACTAATCCTTATGAAATTTAGTTGATCATTTTTGCGATAACAGCCACTTCTATCTGCTGTACTTCTATAATTTATCGCTACCTCATGGCTCTCAATTATCTCCAATGCAATGCAGACCACTTTTAGTGATATGTTTATAATTTTCTTCGCTCTGACTCAGGTACTTAGAAACTTTCACTGCTAATGCATATAGCTTTTAGTTCAACCGTTCCCTCTCCAAACTGGGCCAAAACTCTTCAATTTCCCTAAAAATGTTAGTAAAATGAAGTAAATAGATTCATTTCTTTCCCTTTATTAATAAAATCTACTTGGCTTTCGACTACAACTCATAGCAGCTTTTGTGTTGTTATATATATATATATACACACTCATGTCCATAAATTAAGGATAATGAAGTTCAGGCAAAGAAAGAGACAGAAGCAAAACAAATTTGACTTATTTGTAAAGTCTATTTATTAAACAAAAGGTAAAGAGCAAAAAAGATGCTATATGTTTGACATAATTAATAAAAATTGCGATTTTTACTCCCTGGAGCAAATTTCAAAAAGAACCTATTTACAAAAAACAGTATAACATGGTTAGTATGATGGTTAATATGGAGTATGTCTCCCGGAAGATGCAATACAGGCCTTACAACGCCTAGGCAGGCTGAGTATCAAATTATCAATCTGATCTTGGCAAATATTACACCACTCATGAAGCAATGCCCTCCGAAGTTCCGGTTCACAGGTGGTAGGGGTTGACAGGTGAAAGGGGTTGACGAGCTGATATTAGACGGCCAAGCATATCCCACACATGCTCTATTGGATTCAAGTCCGGTGAGTATGCTGGCCAATCCATACGGGTGATATCCTCCAATTGAAGGCATTCATCTACAATGTTTGCACTGTTAGGACGGGCGTTGTCATCCATAAACAGAAATTCAGCACCCATTGCGCCCCGAAACAAACGTACATGTTGTTCCAGAATGACAGCCCAATAGATGTGACCTGTCATCGTTACATTCTGAACATGCAGGACAGTTCTGGAACCAAGAATAATTCCTCCCCCAAACGAGCCATCCTGCACCACCGTAACGGTGTCGTTCAATGGTCTTCTCTTGGTGGTAACGGGTACCTGCCGCTCTCCATATGAAAGTCCGTCGAGAATCAGACTGCAAACTAAACCTGGACTCGTCGGAAAACATCACACCAGACCACTGTTGTGGTGTCCACAATGCAGGCTCTCTACTCCAGGTTAATCGCAGGCGACAGTGAGTTGCGGTAAGTGGAACACATCTGACAGGCCTACGAGCATATAGACCAATGTGCCCTAAGCGTCTGTACAGGGTCTGCCTGAAACTGTCGTACCGGTAGCTGAAGAGAGCTGACGAGACAGGTCTGATGCTGTGCTCCGTCTGTTTCTTTTGGCAGTAACTGCTAAATACCGGTCCTCATTCGGCGTTGTAACTCGGGGGCGACCTGTGCTGTAACATCTACTCACATTACCATCATCTTGGAATCGTTGCCAAAGCCCGGAGATGACACTCTGGGCGACTCCAAGTTCCTCGGATACTTCCAGCTGGGTACGTCCACATTCCAGTCGTCCGATAATTCTACCACGTAAAAAATCACCCAAATGCTTCCTTTGTGCCATAACTATGCGGTTATTGCACTGAAAGGCTTTTTAAAGCGCTTGTGAACAATTTTACTTCGTTGCCACCATTCCTTATATATCCCTCTCTTACACTCTCGTCATTGTGACGTACTATCCGCGCCTTCTGGTGGTTTCCTGTAATTTGCATATTCTTCTTCAAGATGTGTGTGATAATTCTACAGGTGAAATTTTTATTTTAAAGTTCAATTTCTGTGTGATTCTGAATTATCCTTAATTTATGGACATGAGTGTATATCAATTTTAGTTTAAGAAAAAATATAGGATAAGATGTTTTTTTTTTTTTTTTTTTTGAAGGCTCTTAGATCTAGATGAAAGATAAAGACATGGAACATGATTCCTCATTATGCTAAACATAGTAGACATGATTGTTGCTACAGAATGCATTAAATTGCTTAAGACTGTTTGGAGCAACATAGTACAGGGTGGTTATGATTAAAATGACCCTATCCAGACCCATATAGAACCCGTTCTGCCCAAAAGATTTTGATGAAACTTGGTATATACGGTATATGGCCCATGGGGAAAAGATGTCTGCAATAAAAAATAGTTCACATTTTGTCCACCAGGGGAATTGTGATGTCTAAAGAAGGACAAAAATTTGTAAAAACCATTAAAATTTATTCCAGAATATGCTCCTCGTTTGCTCCATTGACCAATTACATGTTGAAAAAGCATTATAGCGTGTTCTACGGTAGAGCGAAGAAACTCTCGAGGGATTTCAGCAACATGGCGTGTAATGCCAATAACAATTTCAATTCAGGTAAAGTCCTGGCCTCCTCGTTCATCCGACATATATCCCTATGATTTCTGGTTGTGGGGATCCCTAAAAGAACGTTATGGAGGGAAAACATGTATACATGAGTATATAGGTATACTTTAGTATTCATGAGCTATATTAAAGTACACTTACCGAGATAGAAAATAACTCAGTTTATATATAAATAAATAAATAATTGTGATATTTTTATTATTTATTTCTAAAGATTATCTTGAAAAAAATAAGATAACTTCTAGGCTTATTTGTGTATGTATGTGTTAAATGCATTAAGTTAAAATGAGTACATAAAAGCCCAAGACCATCTCAAGTTTGTGCATTAATTAATTACACTAACGTACATTTACCGCCATCGAAAATAATAAATAAAGAAATAAATTATAAAGCTATTTATTATTATTTTTTAATGATTATTTTGCAATAATCCTAAGTACTATTTATTACTTCATATATCTACAAAATAAAGAAGTATCTTTCACTTCATCATTTATTTATTCAATATTGAATCAATTCTTAAAGAATTTTAAAAACAAATAATGATTCATAATAAAAAGTAAAATAAACCACCACACGATATGTATATACACTCATGTCCATAAATTAAGGATAATGAAGTTCAGGCAAAGAAAGAGACAGAAGCAAAACAAATTTGACTTATTTGTAAAGTCTATTTATTAAACAAAAGGTAAAGAGCAAAAAAGATGCTATATGTTTGACATAATTAATAAAAATTGCGTTTTTTACTCCCTGGAGCAAATTTCAAAAAGAACCAATTTACAAAAAACAGTATAACATGGTTAGTATGACGGTTAATATGGAGTATGTCTCCCGGATGATGCAATACAGGCCTTACAACGCCTAGGCATGCTGAGTATCAAATTATCACTCTGATCTTGGGGAATATTACACCACTCATCAAGCAATGCCCTCCGAAGTTCCGGTTGACAGGCGGGAGGGGGTTGACGGGCTGCAATTCGTCGGCCAAGCATATCCCACACATGCTCTATTGGATTCAAGTCCGGTGAGTATGATGGCCAATCCATACGGGTGATATCCTCCAATTGAAAGCATTCGTCTACAATGTTTGCACGGTGAGGACGGGCGTTGTCATCCATAAACAGAAATTCAGCACCCATGGCGCCCCGAAACAAACGTACATGTTGTTCCAGAATGACATCCCGATAGATGTGGCCTGTCATCGTTACACTCTGAACATGCAGGTCAGTTCTGGAACCAAGAATAATTCCTCCCCAAACGAGCCATCCTGCACCACCGTAACGGTATTGTTCAATGGTGTTCTCTTGGTGGTAACGGGTACCTGGCGCTCTCCATATGAAAGTCCGGCGAGAATCAGACTGCAAACTAAACCTGGACTTGTCGGAAAACATCACACAAGACCACTGTTGCGGTGTTCACAATGCATGCTCTCTACTCCAGGTTAATCGCAGGCGACAGTGAGTTGCGGTAAGTGGAACACATCTGACAGGCCTACGAGCATATAGACCAATGTGCCCTAAGCGTCTGTACACGGTCTGCCTTGAAACTGCCGTACCGGTAGGTGAAGAGAGCTGACGAGATAGGTCTGATGCTGTGCTCCGTCTGTTTCTTTTGGTAGTAACTGCTAAATACCGGTCCTCATTCGGCGTTGTAACTCGGGGGCGACCTCTGCTGTAACATCTACTCACATTACCATCATCTTGGAATCATTGCCAAAGCCTTGAGATGACACTCTGGGCGATTCCAAGTTCCTCGGATACTTCCAGCTGGGTACGTCCACATTCCAATCGTCCGATAATTCTACCACGTAAAAATCATCCAAATGCTTCCTTTGTGCCATAACTATGCGGTTATTGCACTGAAAGGCTTTTAAAGCGCTTGTGAACAATTTTTACTTCTTTGCCACCATTCCTTATATACCCCTCTCTTACACTCTCGTCATTGTGACGTACTATGCGCCATCTGGTGGTTTCCTGTAATTTGCATAGTCTTCTTCAAGATGTGTGTGATAATTCTACAGGTGAAATTTTTATTTTAGAGTTCAATTTCTGTGTGATTCTGAATTATCCTTAATTTATGGACATGAGTGTATATATGGAATAGTAATTAATTTACTGATTACATATACATTAAGCTTAAAAAGAAATTTAGAATATTTTCGAATATATATTTTCAAAACAGGTTTTTGTTGATATTTCTGTCAGTTTCCGTTTTTAGAATCCTTATTAATGATTATATTATTAGAAGAATAGCGATTTTTTTTTAATAGACATCTTGATATAAAAATATAACCATCTAATTCTTTAATTGAAAAAATATTAAATTATTTTCTGATATTTTTTATAATATCTTCGCATTAAGACATTAAATATGTTTTTATCTAAAATGTAAATTATTTTACATCTGAAGTAGTACTAAAAATAAATGGATAATTAATATAAATTAAAAATATTGAAGGGAATATAAAAAAAATTAAACGTTAGACAATATAGCACTTTAATATGTATGCTTCCATTTCGAACTAAAACTCTGATGTTTATTTTAAGTTTTTGTTAATTTAGTCTAAAATAATTTAGCAAAGTTATATGTATAAATTTTAGGAAAAATGAAAGCCGTTACTTAGCATAAAAAGTTGTGCCAATTATAAAGATAACGTGAAATAAATAAATTGTGAATAAACGGGTTTTTCAATAAATATTATTTAGAAAATAATATTGGGGAATAAATAGTATTCAAAATTTGCTATGCCAGTGGGGTTCAATTTATAAACCTAGAATTATCACTTATAAGAAATATTGGAACTTGTCATTCGATATTTTTTTGTCTTCATAGATCTTGAAAATTGGCCCAAAAAGGATATATATTCCCTCTCATACATTCTGAACTTTCCCATTTTTATTTTTGGCAATTTAAAAGCACTTTATTTTTCCCCACAATTGACGATTTCATTGGTTAAACGTTAACAGACTATATTATCTCATACGATTAATTCATTTCATTAATAATAGATGGCGTCACTATATAAAAGTTTATTTGATAGGCGTCTCAAACAGCCTATCTTTTAAAAAATCGGTAACATTCCTGTATCAAAACTCTACAGTACGAAGTATTCATATGAATGAATAAATTAAAATAAAGAAAAAAATGAATGTGGTCTTATGTGTTTCTAATTAATTAAAAACATCAAAATCACAAGTAATATGCAGGGCTGGATTTAGATGAAAAGAGGCTCTAGGCTATTTCACTTACACCTTCCATTTTTAAGTTTGTAAATTACATGAGAAATAATAAAATACATCATTACTGTGATATATATATCAATATGTTAAATGAAACATGTTGTGATTGGTACTAATCTTTATAAAAAAATGTGGCACGGTTAATAAATAAAAAAAAAAGTCAACAACACTTATTTGGACATTTATTCTCAGCGCCATATATAGTACTTGTAACGATAAAGAGTTTTTGCATAGCGGAAACCACCGGCTATCAGACGCATGATTCCACTGCACATGCGTCATCAGAATATGGTAATTTATCGGGAAGCTTAAAATGAGTTTTTGCATAGCGTCCACTATCACTTCCGATAAATTAAAACAGCGTTAATACGAAGTCTCGAACGCGAGGAGCTGAGTGATGATATAGAAGTGGAAATACCCAGTTCTCGATAAGAAAGATTTAACAAATGTAGATTTTAATGGTTTTTGTCAGAGAACATTTTTTTTTTTTTAAATTATATGTTTTTAATACAAAAAATTGCAAAATGTATCACATATATACTTATGCTCCACTTGATAATTGCTATTCATCTTTATGTGACAATCAGGAAGCTCCATATTTTTCAATAAATGTTCAAATATTCATAGAATATTAAGAATTATACTATTTTTTAAATCTTTCTTCTTGTCCAATTGTAATAAATGTTTAATTTAAATTGTTTCACAATTCTGTTCTTAAAGTCATATAGATTGTATATATGTCATTTCTACTATTTTTTTTATTCTTACAAGAATTTTTTTTTCCTTCTAAGAATTTTCAATAGTATCATTTAAGAACAAATATATTATTTATTCTTTTAAGAATAAGAAAGAAATGAAGTATAAAAACATGCAAGGAAAAAAAATATTTAAAAAGATTTCTAAAAAGCTTTTGATGAAAATTGTTTTTGTCTCAATTTAAACATCTGCTTTTCTCTCCATCTAAAACATCTATTCATTTCCAATCCAGTTAGTGTGAAAATATAAGCTTGATTAAAGTTAATCCTAGTTAAGTTATTCCCAGAAAATATATAGTTTTACGTTTAGACGTAAGTAATAATTTAAATAATGTAATTTTAAATAACGTAATTAAATGTATATACATGTTTACTTAATTCTAATAATTGCTTATTTTTAATTTTGAAAAAATTCTCTGCCAAGTTTATGCTAATGAAAAATATATTATGCAGATATTTTCAAATTAACAATCTGTTTTTATTGATATTTCAGTTATTTTTCATTCCTGTTTTTTGTAATTCAAAAGGCTATTTAAAATTGATAACCTGTACCTGTAATTTGTACTTGTTAAAATGCTGCATGATTTTAGATTCAGATATATATTTAGTAATGTTATATGTTTATTTTAATTATTAAAAGTATTGCAATTGTAATTGTTTTTAAATACAATTTTTTTAATTAAAATATAGTAAAAAATAAAATTGCTTTTCTGTTTTTATGAAACAAGACTATTATATACAGATGTTTAGTGGTTTCATTGGTAGTAAGCTTTTACAGGATAATTGTACAAAATCTAAACTACCTTAAAATACATCATTAAGAAAAGTGAATTAAAAATTCATTCTTTCTAAATTTCTTATAAAGCATTTGCTCATTGAAGATTA
Source organism: Caerostris extrusa (assembly GCA_021605095.1). NCBI lineage: Eukaryota > Metazoa > Arthropoda > Arachnida > Araneae > Araneidae > Caerostris > Caerostris extrusa. The sequence goes on along the minus strand of BPLR01009806.1, from coordinate 22,623 downwards.
TACATATAACAATTAAAAAACAATAATAATAAATGTAAATTTAAAATTTTACTTAAAAATTGGTGAACATAATTTGTTTTGATGATTAGAAAAAATGTGCTATGAATGAACATGACTAATTTTAATGTTAATTTATTTTTCATATGTCCAGTTTTAAAAAATATATTATAAATTTATATTAATTTAAAACAAACAAAAAAAGTAATTTTTTTATTTAAAAGTATATTACTAAAACTACTTGCTATAAATAATTTGCTTTAATTATTAAAATTCTAATATTAAACTATTTTTTATTTGATAACTCTTTTATTTTTATGCTAATTAAAAGTACTATAGAAATATTTTCCATTTATTAACCTGCTTCTGTTGGTATTTTAATTTTTTATTCCTATTTTGTATTTCATATGATTATTTAAGAAATAATTTGTAAATTATATTTGTTACTATGAAGAAATTAGCATTTTTAATAGAATAATATTTTTTTAAAAATAAAATAAACTATATATAAAATATATCAATTTTGTGCCTCCTGTTTTAACTTGATTATATTAGTATGGATTTATTTTTCTGAATAGAACTTTTTATATTTTGAATTGAGCTTTTATAATAAATTGAAAATATACATAGATAAACTAAATGTACTATTAAATAAGTGTTTAATAAATTTGCTTGTTTATTTTGAAAATTATTCTTTATTTAAGAAAACAACATATAACAAGAAAAATGTTTTTATTCATTTTCATCCTTAATATTAGTTACTTTTTTTAAAGATTTGGTTTATTTTTATATTTGTTAGCCATTTTTTTTTTTTACAACTTTCTGTTCCATTTCTTATAATTTTTCTCTTTTTTATGAGGATTTTTTGTAATGGTATAAAAGTTAATAATTTGTAACTTTTTAAAAAAAAATCTTTCTGCTATCTGCAAATTAAAAGTTAAGTAGTAATATATAAATGAATCATTACAATTTTCTTTTTTTTTTCCTTGCATGCTTCATGTGAAATTATTAATTTATTTTATACACCTTTATAATAAAGTACAAGTATAAATAAATTTACTATATTGTTTCTTAATAAATTTGTTTGTTTTGTGAGAACATTGTTCTCTATTTAAAGAAATGGCATATTGTAAGAATCAATTTTAACATTTTCATCATTAATATGTAAAGGTTTTCAAAAATTTTACTTATCTGTTTTTTAAAGTATGTCATGAATCTTTAAAATTAATTCAGAATTTTAAATCTCTTTCATAGTGGTTATACATTACAAGAAATGTTCATTTAAAAAATATTGCTCCATATAATCTGAAATGTTTAAATACATGAAACTTGCACAAAATTATATGTAAATAATAAGTAATTTAATCAAAATTTTAAAAAGTTGCACATAAATAAATCTATAAAATACATACATCTTTTTAATGAGTAATGAAATTGTTCACTAAAGACATGTCAATGCAAAACAAATAGCAATCTAGTTGTTAGTAAACAAGTACTTTTTTGGCAAATGCTTTTTTTTTTGGTGGTACATTAGCTTATTATTTGACTCAATCTACCATCTATGTCATGAAAATAAATATGAATATGTAAACAGTGATTATATCATTTAATGTTCCATTCTGAAATTGATATATATATTTTATTCTCGAAGGACCTGTTTGTGAAAAAAAAATATTTTCTAGTTGTCATTATCTTTATTATTAAAAATGGGGAATGGGTGAATTCTCACACTCCTGTAAATTGAAAAAAATTATTTTATACATCTTAAAATTTAATATACATGAATAATCCAAATGATCTTGAATTTGAATATTATTCAGGGGGGGGGGATATTCTTTTTTCTGGAAATTAATCTTAATGTTTATAGATCAATATACAATAAAAAATTAAAAACTATTCATAATATAATTCGAATAAAACTGATGAAACAATAAGGAGTTAAACGTATTAGGAAACGGGGTTAACAAAATTAAACACTATAAACTTAATTTAAATAAATTAAATTATTTTTTAGATTAGGCTAGGATCTTGTACTAGAAGAAATGTGTTTAGATGTAATTAAAAAACATTTTTATTTATCAGCAGAATCATCAACGAGGAAGAGCAACAAAGACACATATACGATATTCTACGAATCACGAAAGTTTCCAGTTTTTTTTATATTAAAAATATTCTATAATGTAGTTTAATATCTTAACATTATAGTATATTTTATTATATTTAATGCTAATTAATTCTAAAATTCCATGATAATCTGTTAAAGCTTAATCAATTTTCATTCATATAACATAATAAGTTTTGCCTATAATGATGTTTGAGTATCTATCTAACTACAAAATATATTTATATATATGAATGAAAATTGATTAAGTTTAAACAGATTATCATGAGAATTTTAGAATTAATTAGCATTAAATATAGTTATGTTAAGAAAATTAAACTACATTATAGAATATTTTTAATATAAAAAATAAACTGGAAAACTTACTTTCGTGATTCGTAGAAGATCGTATATGTGTCTTCGTTGCATCATCGTTGATGAGTCAGCTGATTAGTAAAAAAAATATTTTTATTTAAGATTAATTGTTCGCACATTTTCACATTTTTTCTTTTGTACAAGATCCTAGACTAATCTAAAAATATTTTAATTTATTTAAATGAAGTCTATAGCGTTTAATTTCTGCTTCCCGTATTTTCACAGTTAGTCAACTCCTCATCTATTCATCAGTTGGCAGCCATGTTTGTTTATTAGACAAATAGCATGCACAGTAGTGCAATATTACAGATATGCATGCGCATAGTACAATGTTTCCTATGAGCATGCGCGCTAGGGAAAGAAATAACGGACGGTAAAAACGTTGTGCAAAAATCGCATTTACAAAGTAACAAAATTGCAAATAATAAAATACCTAGAATTCCGCGAAATGAAAATATTGTCCCAAAAAATTTCAATAGTCTATAAACACTTCACTGAAGTATTGAACCTACTGAACTCAAAAAGGATAGAATCAAATGATCGTGTACACAATCTAAAATAAGAATCTTTTCTAATAACATTAACACGTATTTCATATTATCGAAGTAATACGAATATAATCGAACGTCGGGATATCAATAGGTCTGTTCGTTTGTCTGTTTCAAACTACACTTTATTTATGCAGGTACAAACCAGAGTTCAGTAGCATAAGGCACGTCAATATTTTCCATAGCAATCAGTGAACGTATGAACTATACTTTGGCGCAATCTAGTATAGACAAACGAACAGAACTAATGAGCCGAACGCGTTGATCTTAACCAACACATTTTTATGTTTGTTTATTAGTCATATGTGTAGAATTTTTTCTTTTCGATTCAGTGGTTTAGTGTTTACTGTTTGTAGAATAGCGTAATTCCAATTTGAATGTATGCCCCTCTTGATCTTGAGGCCCTAGGCTGAAGCCTAGTTAGCCTATAGGAAATCCGGCCCTGCCCTTTATGGAGTAATACGAGAAAGCTTTGCTGTGCGCACAATATTGCAAAGGGAAAAAAGCATCGGTGACCCTCTCCTCTGTGGAATGTTCCACGTTGTTTCAAGTGGAATTCCGCGAACAAGTTTTGGGACGAATAGGAGATTTGAAGAGTAGTTCTCAAGCATGCTTTTTCATGTGATCATTTAATCTATCTTTACGAGAGAATCTTTTTTCACAAATAAATTAATTCCTTTGTGAGTCATCAGATGACGCTGCAGGACAACCTTCTGACTAAATGCTTTGAAATAGACACTTTGAAGGTAGCTCCCCAGTGTGAGTTAAGACATGCCTTTTCACATTAGTAAGTATGGGCCAAATAGGAGATTTGAAGAGTGGTTCTCAAGTATGCTTTCTCCATCATGTGCTCATTTAATTTATCTTTACGAGAAAATCTGTTTTTCACACGCAGAGCATTGAAAAGGGCGCTCTCCGGTATGGGTCCTCAGATGACGCTGCAGGATAGCCTTCTGACTATATGCTTTGCCACACTGAAAGGGACACTTGAAAGGTAGCTCTCCAGTGTGAGTTAAGACATGCCTTTTCACATTAGCAAGTATGGATGAGCGGTATTCGCAAAAAGGACACTGATGCATCTTTAAATTGCCTTCAAATCTACTAACAATCGCTGCAAAAGAAAATAACAATTAGCCTGGATTTATTGACGGATATCACACACAATGAAATGGAAAATTCAACAGCATTCATATTCCATATTTCATTTAAGCAAATTTTTTTCATTATAAGTATTAAAACTAATAAACTACAGATATATAGCTAGATATTGGACATATCCACAAAAAATGAAGAACAAATAAAATAAACAAAAGTAAAAAAGGAGTTGCCTGGAATTAAATGTATTAGTTCCCCTGGTGCAATTCAAAATGTTTACCATTTTCATCCTTACAATTTAAGATCTATAAAAACATCTTTGGGGAACATAATTTTTACTGCTCTGCTTTGCAATCTTATATCTAAAAACTAATCGTCATTTTTTATACTTTTTTTTTTAATTTGTATAAATGAAATATTTTTTGAAAACTGCATATTTTTATCAAGTTAAATGAAATAAGATGGAACCACAGAAGTAAAAAAAAAAAAATATTTGATCCCTTAAAATCTGAATAAAAATTATTTAATATCATTATAATCAGAGATTAAAGGATTTACTGAAGATTTATTTTGTAAAGATTAAAATATACAAATTCAGTAATACTATTTAGTAAAAGTGTTCAAAGTATTTTTGATATTATTATAATATTGCCAGATAGTATCATGAAGGATAAAGAATTTCTTTTATCAATATTAGAAGATAAAAACACTTCCTACTTTGCTTGATCTACTACTGTGCCCAAAAAAAGTAAGACCAATTATTCTTTTTTTCAAAAACTCTTTATTTATTCTTCCAAATTTATTTCATCTCCTTCAAAGTAATCCCCACAATGCACTTATGCCAACTTTTTCCCAATCCTCAATGCATGCTAAAAAGTCATCGGCAGAGATGGCCTTCAAAGCGCGCTGCGATTCACGTTGAATCTCTTCAATCGACCCAAAACGGTGTCACCGGAGTGGTCTTTTGAGTTTAAGAAATAGCCAGAGGTCGCTCTGTGTGAATACGGTGGTTGTGGAAAGATATGGGTTTCATTTTTTCGAAAAAGTCACGAAGAATCAATGCAGTGTGAGCTGGCGCATTCAGTATTCTTGGTAGCAATCGAGATTTGACGTGTTTGAAATCAAAATGGAATTGACTGATTCTTTTGAAATTCCAACATCCTCAGCAAGGTCTCTCATTGTAAATCGACCGTTTGCAAGCACAAATCTTTAATGTTTTGGACGCGAGCTTCGTCGGTTGAGATGGATGGTCGACAAAGGGCTCTTCGTCTTCAACTAGTTCTCTGCCTCCTTCGAACTGTTTATACCATTTCTTTCAGATATATGAATGCTCCCCGAATGCCTTCTGCAACATTTTATATGTTTCCGCAAACAAAATTTAATGCAAGTTCTTTTCTCAATCAATTCAGACATTTCAAAAATCGCCGGAATTAGTTTTAGCGTCTCAGAAAGGCAAGTGTAACTCAAGCACTAATGAATATTTTGATGTCAAATTTCACACAGATGCCAAGGACTGTGCCAGCAACATAAAAAAGAAAAAAATTGAAATTCCATAAGCCCCGGGAATTTTAAATTGAAAATGGGTCTTACTTTTTGGACACAGTAGTATGAGTATTGAAAAAGCCGTCTTGTGACTACTGTACTTTTACAACCTATTTATAATCGAGTTCGCTACAATAAATAAAAAGTTGCCGGGCAAGGAGCAGCAACAAATAATAATTAGAAATAAAGTTTTATCAAGCAAATACTAAAAAACAAATAGTGAAGGACAAAAAATAGTCACCAGCTCAATTTATTTCGAATCAAAACCTAGTTCTGCAAAGATTAAACAGAAACTGACACCAAATGAATATTACACTAGCGAGTCGAAAAAGGCATTTTAAAGTGACAAAGTTTGGTTTGAGCAGCATTTGCAAAAAGATGGCTTCATGTATCTTCAAATTACCTTCGTCAGTGCTATATTTACATGTGCACCAAACAGAAACAAGATGGATTCATTTATGAACAGTAGAGATCTTTAAATATAAAATATATAAAAACTTTATTAAATAGAATAAATCTCCATTGTTCAGCGTTCAGATATGTTTTATATACAATATATCATAAAAATCTAACAAATATTTGAGAATTTAAAAATAATAAACACACAAACAAAAGAAAATAATAAGGAGACAATAAATTTTATTTTTTTTTGAATTGATACGTACTAGCACTCAAAATGTTAATATTAGGACACAGTCTTTTATTCACAAATCAAAAAATTTTTAATTATTTATATAATATAATAATTAATATAATATTTTTAACTTCAAGATAAGAAGAAAAAGACAATGAATATAAATTTTAAAGAATAAAATATTTACAGAACTCATTTCAGAAATACGAAAATATAAAATTTTAGAAAACATATTTACAAAATATCTTTATAGGAACACGCAATTAATCCTTAAGGGCCAAAATTTCACAGAACTCTGAATTCATATGAAATTATATTATTGCAACCGGTAGAAAAATAACACGGTAATAGAATTCCTTTCCACACTTATACAAATTCACATAACAAGCAGGTTTTTTTTACCCATAGAAAAGAATATGATAAACTAATAATCTATTTTATTTGCCAACATAATTCAGATGTTGAATTTCCATAAAAATTACAAATAATTTTTATTATTTTGACATCATAAAAAATCAAGTAACATCGTGCAATTTTAACAAAAAAGATTACTTTAAAAATCAAAGAATTTTAAAAGTATATCTCCCTCATAAAAAGCCAAAAATAAGAATTATGGTTAAAATGTCTAAAAATCGAATTTTCAAATAGATAGATAGCATCAAAATATATATCTTCTTAGAATAGTGTCCCCTTAAGATAAAACTATTTGTCAATTTTCTGTGTGAATTTTGAGGTGCCTCTGTAATGCAGAATTCAGAGAAAAATCCTTGGCACAAATAGGACATACAAAGTGCCGTTCTTTGGTATGAGTCCTCAGATGACGTTTCATATCAGTTTTTTTAATAAATGCTTTGCCACATTGAAAAGGGCACTTGAAGGGACGCTCTCCTGTGTGAGTCCTCATGTGAACTTTCCGGTTTCCATCCCGACTGAATGCTTTGCCACACTGAAAAGGGCACTTGAAGGGACGCTCTCCTGTGTGAGTCCTCATGTGAATTTTCCGGTTTCCATCCCGACTGAATGCTTTGCCACACTGAAAAGGACAGTCAAAAGGTCGCTCTCCAGTGTGAGTTTAGACATGCCTTTTCACATCATTGAGATAGTGTGAGCGATATTCACAAAAGGGACAATGGTGTGTCCTCCAATTGCCTTCAAAACTGCTAACAATCCCTGCAAGTAAAATAAAAAAAAAAATAGGCAGGATTTATACAAAGATGTTACAGTTTCATATACAAAAAAATGTGAAGAATTAATTAAATTCAATAAATAAACACATTCAACATTTCATGAAGACATAGCAACATTTACGAGAACGATGTGTACGAGCGTATGTATTGAATTTCCATAAACATTACAAATAATTTTTATTACTTTGGCATCATAAAAATTGAAGTAACATCGTGCGAACTTCACAAAAGTTTACTTCAAAATCAAAGAACTTGTAAAGTTCATCTCACTCATAAAACCCAAACAGAAGAATTCAGGTTAAAATGTCTAAAAATCGAATTTTCAAAGATAGTTAGCATCAAAATATACATCTGAAAATTATGTCCCCTTAAAATAAAACTTTTTGTCAATTTTCTGAGTGAATTTTGAGGTGTCTCTGTAAATGACAATTCAGACGGAAACCCTTGACACAAACAAAACATTGGAAGGGCCGTTCGCCCGTATGAGTCCTCAAGTGAAGCTTCAAGTTTCCTTCCCGACTGAATGCTTTGCCACACTGAAAAGGGCACTCGAAAGGTCGTTCTCCAGTGTGAGTTAAGACATGCCTTCTCACATCATTGAGATAGTGTGAGCGATATTCACAAAAGGGACAATGGTGTATATTCCAATTGACTTCAAAACTGCTAACAATCCCTGCAAGTAAAATAAAAAATAGGCAGGATTTTACAAAGATGTTACAGTTTCATATACAAAAAAATGTGAAGAATTAATTAAATTCAGTAAATAAACACATTCAATATTTCATGTAGACATAGCAGCATTTACGAGAATAATGTGTACGAGCGTATGTATTGAATTTCCATAAACATTACAAATAATTTTTATTACTTTGGCATCATAAAAAATTGAAATAACATCGTGCAATCTTCACAAAGGTTTACTTAAAAAAATCAAAGAATTTGAAAAGGAGATCTCACTCCTAAAACCCAAACAGAAGAATTCAGATAAAAATGTCTAAAAATCGAATTTTCAAATAGATAGTTAGCATCAAAATATACATCTTAGAATTATGTCCCCCTTAAAATAAACCTTTTTGTCAATTTTCTGTGTGAATTTTGAGGTGTTTCTGTAAATCATAATTCAGAGAGAAAGCCTTGGCACAAACAGGACATTGGAAGGGACGTTCGCCCGTATGAGTCCTCAAGTGAACCTTCAAGTTTCCTTCCCGACTGAATGCTTTGCCACACTGAAAAGGGCACTCGGAAGGTCGCTCTCCAGTGTGACTTACTAGATGATGTTTCACATTAGTGAGTATAGATGAGCTATATTCACAAAATGGACGCTGATGTAGCTTCACATTGTCTTCAAATCTGCTAACAATATCTGCAAAAGAAAGTAAAAAAATTATCTGTATTTATATATAGATAATTTTAATATACCAAAAAAATGTGAAGAATTAATTAAATTCAATAAATAAACATATTCAATATTTCATGAAGATACAGCAACATGTATGAGACAAAGCGTCTATGTTTTATTTATATGTTCATTATTTTAATGGACATATAAATATAAAAAAAGATTATAAAAATTAAAAATTAGTTGCCTGGAATGAAATACACTAGTTTTTGTAGTGCCAAAAAGCATGAGACAAAATAGACATGGCACAAAATAGACATTGGAAGGAACGTTGTCTAGTGTGAGTCCTCAGATGAACATTCAGGTAACAATAAATGCTTCGCTACACTACAAAGGACACTTAAAAAACGTGCGCCAATGTGAATTAAAAGATGCTGTTTCACATGACCAAGATTGCATGAGTGGTATTCACAAAAGGGACATTGATGTACAGTGTGTCAATTAATTAGTCGACTGTTGGTACCAACATAAAATTTTTTTTTTTTATTTATTAAATAATTTTTTTATTTATTAAATAATTTTTATTTTTAAATAATTTTTATTTATTAAATAATTTTTATTTATTAAATAATTTTTTATTTATTAAACAATTTCTTTTTAAACAATGTATTTTTAGAATATAAATAATGTTTACAAATTATAGTTTTCTCAATAAATTTAAAATATGAATCATAAATATATATATGTGTTTTATCAATCAAATAAATGTTACCATCTATATTTTCAAATGCACCTTGAATTGGAAAATTGGGTGTAGGTCTAAATAATTCTGAAATATGTATTTTTTCATTTACATATTGATTTGAAAATATATATAATGTGTTATTACGTAATTTTAAAATAGCATCTACATATTGAATATTTGGAAATAAATAATTTAAATGTTTATAATTTAAAATATTTAATTGATTATGAAATTCATAAAACATATCATTAGAAATTAAAATATAAGATCCACTTTCATTTCTGTAAATAGCATCGATATTTCTTATAAATGGTAACCATATTTTATCTGAAGTTGTATCCATCGTATTTAAATCTAACCTTTGATAAAATGATCCAAAAAATTTAAAATATATATAATAATTAATTAAAGCAACACTATCAAAATGACACTTGTATAATTTTTTGTAATCTTTGTCGATCGTATTCAGACACATTATTTTTACCTAAAAAATATGGAAACATGGTAGAATTTTGATTCCCATCATGTGTTAATCCTAATGCATGACCAAATTCGTGCTGCAAAACGTAAAATACTTGATTAAGTTTTAATTTATCATTGATAAACACTTTACCTTCTTCTGGATAATGAGCATATCCCATAACATGTTCATTTGTCATAGTTTTGAAATAAATATTTGTATCTCCTTTACCTGGATCTACTCTAGCAAATTCTAAAAAGGTTCTATATTCCACATTTCAATTACATCATCAAGAAAACTATAATTTGTTCCATTTACTAATGACCAAGTTAAATAATTTTTATTCCAAGTAGGATTAGAATTGACTAAATGAAATAACAAAAATAAAAAACAACATCACTTGATTAAATACAAAAAAAATATTTATTTGCAAAATTTTAACATTGATGATACAGAATGTAAATTATGTTTTTTTAAAAATTTCATAAACTCATAACTGTATATACATTCATAGACTATGTTTACAATTTTTTTAGTCTTTAATTTTGGTTCTAATTTGTGTTTTTATTTTTGCTGTGCAAATAACTAACAAAAATTTCTTCTTGATTGATTTTTTAGAAATTTTTTCTTTCTTTTGACATTTAACAATTTTTGCAAAGTCAGATAATCAAATAATACATCTTTTATATTTTTTATGAATTTGATCTAATAATATCAATTTGGTTGTGTTTTTCTTTCTTTTGATTGGTGATGAACATTGGTAATACAACCTTTAAAATATTCAATATTTTGTCTAATAAAGCATATTTTTTAGTAGGTCCATTGTGCAAATAATCTTTGTACCCTTTTTTTACAAGAATAAAATGAAAAAAAAAAATTTTATAATGAAATAATAGGGTAACACAACTTTAAAAATACTCAGGACTGCAAAATACCAACTGTAACGGACAGGTCGCATGGCAGAAATGATCTGAAAACCAACACTGCAAGCTTATATATAGGTAAAGTTTTTAATTATTTCTTTGTTATAAAAAGAAAATGAAAAAAATTACTTTTTCAAATAAAGTAATAATTAACACTTATTTTGATGAAGAATATAATGATAAAAAAGGAATTTGGGAATGTTATGCATTAGATAGATTCAGATTTAAACAAAGAATTAAAGAGTTTGAAAAATATTTCTTCACTAATGGCTTCTGTGTCGGAATTATTACAAGAAATTGTAAAACCAAATTCGTCTACAATTGTATATGGAAATTTAGGAAGAAAATATAATGTAATAAATTATTATTTAAATTTATTATTTAATGATTTAGACATTGAGATTCGCACTAAAGAAGAAGATATTGAAACCTTTTGTGATCTTTTAGTGTGGTTTGAACCCAATTTTGGAGAAAATGTTTATAAACCTCATTATGCAAAATGTATGATTGTTTTTACAAGTCATTTATATATCAATTTTAATTGTAAAATAATTTTTTATCATTTAGATAGTTTTCCATTTAATTATAAAAAATATTAAATAAAATGAAAACTAATAATAATAATAATAATTTTACTATATTATATCCTGAGTTTAAAATTTATCCGAAATAAAAGAAAATTCTCATACAATAATTTCATTAGTATCATGTAAAGATACTAATGATGCTTATTTAAGTTTATTAAACTGTTATGAAGCACTAAAATATAATAGTTCTAATATAAAAATCTTGGCAAATATTATTTCGTCCAAAATTTCAAAATGTTTTTGAAACTGATATGAAAATTTGTAAAGAGAAATTAGAAAAATAAATGCAAAAATATTTCTCAATTATGTGATATGTATTTATTACTCGATAAATACAACGTTTTATAAAAAAATTCATTTACATTTCAATCTGTTAAAAAATTGTAACATATATCTCAATTTTTTAACAGGACATGAATATGATTTACATTCATAACACCTTACGTAATTATAAATAATAATTAAAATTTCTAACTTTAACAGTGTGTGGTAAAAATTTTTAATGATTTTTAATTGATTATCTCCAATTATATATAAATTTGTAATATTTAAATGTTTAATATAAATAAATAATCTATACAACCAATCTTTATCACAATTTTGGTGAATATATGTATTTGCAGTGGCTAAAGCAAAACTTTTACAACCACCTTCAATTATATTATTTTTAAATTGTAAAGTAAGAAAAAAACCATATTGAGGGATATTTTTAAAAGATTTTTCATCAAATATAATTTTGAAATATTGTGGTTGTTGATTTTTTATAAATCTCTCTTCTTCTTCAGCTGTTCTCATTTCAACTTTAGTTTCAGACATCCTGTTGAAAATAAAAAAATGTTTTTAATATATATATATATATATAAATAAATATAAAATATTATATAAAATAATATTTACCTTCAGAATACTATATGAACAGATGTAAGAATAAAATCGTTATGAATTGTTAATAATTCTTCTGACTGTTTATTCATTGAAAAAAAAAAATAATTTTTTTTTTTTTTATAATTTTAAAAAATTCAATTAATTTTAAAAATTCAAATGATTTTTAAAAATTTTCTGAAATAATGTTTAAAAATTTTTTTTAATTTAAAAAATTTTACTCAAATAATTTTAAAAAATATTCTCAAATAATTTTAAAGTTATGTCAAAATTATGCATTTGACATTAATTATTATGTATTAAAAAAGTTATGTCATGTATATGAAATAAAATAAATTAAAAATTATTTCAGCATTTTTTATTCAAATAATTTATAATACATTATATAGTATTGATAAATTTTTTTTTGAAGTTTACTATAATAGAATAGAACATAGGTATCATTTTCTTTTGCGTTTCTGCAGTAGCATACCATGTATACATTTGACAAAGTCAGATCATAAAACCAAATTCATCTTGATTAATTTGTTTTTTTCAGTTTGGAGCCGAATGCATCATGATTAATTTGCTGGAGCAGAATTTATATTTTGAATTGTTTTTATCATATTTTCAATTTCGTTTATAATATCTTGATCAACTTTGTTTAATTCACCATTCCATCTATTATAAAATGGTAAATTTAAATATTTAAAGGCTATACATACATGTATAACAAAAAATGAGTACAAATATTACGTACTCCATGTTCATAAGTGTTAAACTAAATAAAATTTTACATCGGTATATATACTTTTCATGAAATGAAAAGTGACGTTTACGATGACCCTTTTTTTTTTTTTTTTACTAGAAATTTTTTATAAATTTTAGGAAAATTTTCAATTATTAACACATTGCTTGATATTGTGATACAGTGTACAACATTGCTTCCAGAGGTAAATAATATTAAAAGTTTTTTATTAATGTTCTATATATTTTATTAGTGTAAACTAAAATATTTTTTATTTATATCAAGGTGTCTTAAACTGAAATGAAACAGGAATCATCAGAAGAAATGGAACAAGAAGAAATAATAACACTAGAAAAAGAAATTAAACAAGACGCACCAAAAATTAATAATAATAACACTAGAAGAAGAAGATGCACCAAAAAAAAATAAAACAGCTGAAGAAGAAATGAAACCAAAATAGAATTTAGAAAAGAGAATTAGATTTGAAATACAATTCAAAAAAAGTAAAATTTCTTGATGAGGAAAACTTTCGTTCAATCACACCAAAATATGGTTTTCTTGCCTTGCAGTTTAACAATGATGTAATAGAAGGTGGATGTAAAAGATTTGCTTTGGCAACTACAGACACATATATTCACCAACAATGTGATAAAGAATGGCTAAATAAATTACCTATTTATATAAAACATTTAAATATTACAGATTTATATGTAGTTGGAGATAATCAACTAAAAAAAAAATTAAAACATATTTACCACTTAACGTTAATATTAAAAATTTGATTATCATAACGAGTTTTTAAGATGTTATAATTGCAAATCATATTCTTGTCCAGTAAAGAAATTGAGACGTATGTTGTTGAAATTTTTCAATAGATATTTTAATTTGAAATGTAATTAAATAATCTTTTTTGAAATAACTAAATATTTGAAATCTTTTTTTGAAATAACTAAATATTTGAAATGTTTTTTTGAAATAACTAAATATTTGAAATGTAATTAAATAATCTGTTTTTTTGAAATAATAAATATTATTACATTTATTATATTAGTATTTATTGATAAGTTTTTTTTATTTCATTTTATTGAGTTTCTCCAAAGTAGACAAATTTTGGTTTCTTCCAATATTATTTAAAAATAATTTTTAAACCTTTTAATTCTTTTTTTTAAATCTCAATATTTTTAATACATAACGTTTCCAAATTCCTTTTTTATCATTATATTCTTCATCAAAATAGTTGTAAACTCATTATTTTATTATAAAAAATTTTTTTTCATTTTATTCTTGTTCTTTTTAGATTATTTGCACAATGCTAAAAATATGCTTGGTATTTTCACGTATTGAATATTTTAAAGGTTATATTACCAATGTTTATCACCAATCAAAAGAAAGAAAAACACAACCAATTATTGATATTATTAGATCAAATTCATAAAAATATGAAAAAAGATGTATTATTTGATTATCTGACTTTACACAAATTGTTAAAGAAAGGAAAGAAAAAATTTTTACAAAATCAATCAAGAAGAAATTTTTGTTATGTTATTTGCACAGCAAAAATAAAACACAAATTAGAACCAAAATTAAAGACTAAAAAAATTGTAAACATAGTCTATGAATGTATATACAGTTATGAGTTTATGAAATTTTTAAAAAAACATAATTTACATTCTGTATCATCAATGTTAAAATTTTGTAAATAAATATTTTTTTGTATTTAATCAAGTTATGTTGTATTTTTTATTATTATTTCCTTTAGCAAATTCTAGTCTTACTTGGAATATAAAATTATTTAACATGGTCATTAGTTAATGGAAAAATTATAGTTTTCTTAATGATATAATTGAAATGTGGCATATAGAACCTCTAGAATTTGCTAGAGTAAATCCAGGAAAAGGAGATATAAATATTTATTTTAAAACTATAGCAAACAAGCATGTGTTGGGATATGCTCATTATCCAAAGAAGGAAAAGTATTTATTAGTCGTAAATTAAAACCTAACGACGTATTTTACGTTTTGCAACATGAATTTGGGCATGCATTAGGATTAACGCATAATATTAATCAAAATTCTGTCATGTTTCCATATTCTTCAGGTAATAATGTATCTGATTATGATAGACAAAAATTACAAAACTTATACAGGTGCCACATTGATAGTGTTGCTTTAATTAATTATTATACTTATTTTAAATTTTTTGGGTCATATTATCAAAGGTTAGATTTAAATACTATGTATACAACAGATAAAATATGGTTTACCATTTTTAATAAATATTGATGCCATGTACAGAAATGAAAGTGGATCTTATATTGTAATTTCTAATGATATGTTTTATGAATTCGATAATCAATTAAATATTTTAAATTATAAGCATTTAAATTATTTATTTCAAATATTCAATATGTAGATGCTATTTTAAATTACGTAATAATACATTATACATATTTACAAATCAATATGTAAATGAGAAAATACATATTTCAGATTTATTTTTGCACCAACCCCAAATTTTCCAATAAAGGGTGCATTTCAAAATATTGATGATAATATTTATTTAATAGATAAAACACATATTTATATTTATGATTCAAATTTAAAATTTATTGAAAAAACTCTAATTTGTAAACATAATATATTTTCTAAAATACATTATTGTTGTAAAGAAATTGTTTAATGTGGAATATTTTCCCATTAAGCTTTTTTTTAAAAAAAAATTATTACAAAATGTATGTTGACTTCTATAAAATTATAATTCTCTGTCATGTTTGTAAAATAAATAGCAAAAATCCAGTTATAAAATCAGCTTTATTTGATGCTATATTTAAAATCTAATTACAATTTTGCAATGCAGTCTTACAAATTGTTGGTAATTCCAAAATAAACTCAGCTAAATCTTAAAAAATGTTGGTAATTCCAAAATAAACTCAGATAAATGTACACATACCAAAAATATACATATACCAAACAATACAAAGTATCACTTAATAATTGATTCAAAACAAAACAGGTAAGAATATTATTTTCTCCTACCGTTATACGAGAAACATCAATTTCAATTATCTTATAGGGATCACTTTCTCCCATGGCATATATTATAGCTTCATGGTTTCATTAAAAACTTTATTTCACAAAAAACATAATGAAGTATAATTTGAATCTTTAACAAAATGTCTGAAGAATGAAGAGTTAAAATTAAATAAAAAAAAAAAAATTTAAATTATTTTATGGTTTTTGCCAAAAATATAATTTTTAAAATGAGATGTTTCTTATTTAATAATCTAGAGAAATGAAACAGTTTATTTATATTTAAAATGTATATTTAATTATATAAATCCTTATAGAATCAAATATAAAAACCACAAACTATTTACATATTTATACATATCACTAAAATTGTATATTTTTTTTTAAAATAAAAAATAAAAAAAAAATAAAAAAAAAGATTAATTTTTATATTTAGAATAATCATATCAAGTGGTTATTTACATTATTATTCAGGAAACACAAATGTCTTTTTTAATAATTCATAAAAAAATGTGTAAACAGAAGAATTTTCATCTCGTTCATTCAAAATGAGATACTTATCCTTGTTTTCTGATCGATGATGAATACAGGTTGAATCACTACTCCGAGTATTCCACAAGTCTATCATTATTTTTAATTATATCGTTCAATGGGATATCTTCTCCATCAATCTTTACAACTTTCCATGGGCATATTTGAACATGTCTATTCTTTACTGATATCATTCTTTGAATTAATCAATTATTTTAGCCCAGACTATGTTATTTGTAAATTTATCATAATTTGGATTTCTTTCCCAAAATGAAATAACCCATCTTTTGAAAAAAAATTGGAACTTTTATTACTTTTGTACACTTTGCATTGTGAACATGTTATTTTTCTCTTTGCATATTTATCTTCATAATCGTCTGCAGATCTAAAACAATCGCAAGAGTCACAACATTGCTTATTGTCCAATTCTATACTACTATTTATGTCAGGCATATCAAATTTAGCATATTTACACTTAATTAATAAGATGAGTATTTCAACAAGTGTTTCAGAGTTTTCAATAATTCCTTCATACAATTTATAATCTTCATGTTCACTCTCCATTCATTGTCTGGATCTAAATTTAATTCAAAATTTCCATGATCGTATACAAACTGGTTTATTTTTCGACAGAATTTCAAAAAATCTATAAAACCAGTGTTAAAAATATATTGAAATCTAGTTCAAGAAGTTTATTCAAGCATTTATGGACTAACGTAATCACGTGCAAACACCCATGTTGCTTATACATATTGTAAAGTAAATTTTTGGTAAAAGCAAAACTAGCAACATATTAATTGATTCATTATTTCCACTTAAACTTTCACAAATTTCCTGAAATATTTTTTCAAACATTGTGTCTGACATTTTAATTTTAAAATGATTCTTAATAATCTTACCCAGCTTTGCACAAAAAAGCATTTTCAACATTTTGAACAGCCGATAATATAACATCTAAACTCTTGCTCTGTGGAGATGGAAAATATTTTTTTACAAACTGAATTTGTAGAATACCAGGACCCCAAATAACTATAATTTCGGCAACTTGGGATGAATTTAGGGTTCATCTCCGATGTCAGAAAATTTGACATGTTTCTTCAGTTAAAAAAGATAGTATAATTATGAGTAAATTAATTTATTTTCATATATATATATATATATATATGAATAATTGAATAATAATAATAAAAAAAAAAAAAAAAAAAAAAAAAAACTTTTTTAATAAAGATATGTTTAAAGAATATGTTAAATTATTAATAAAATATCGAAAGGAAAATTGTTGTTTATCATATCAGATGAGTGAAACTTTAAAAAAACATTCAATGTGATATTATTTCAGCATATGAACTTAGTAAGCCATTAATAGAAGATAATATGCAAATATTTTTAAATAGTAATTCCTTTTTCGATTTTTTATTAAACATTTCAAATATTTCAATATATGAAAAATTGAATTTGAAAACAATGTTAAAAAAAGTAATTATTATGAAAGGAAGTATGAAGATAATGATTATAAAAAGAAAATATAAAGATTGTGAAGTTGAAATAGAAAAATTAATTGATAAACATAAAAAAAGAACTAGAAAATAAAATACAAAAATTATAAAAATGATTTAAAAAATGAAAGGAAACTTTTGAAAAAAATTAAAATCTCAAGAAGAAGATTGTAAAGAAATGTTGAAAAAAAATAAGCAAGAATATGAAAATAAATTAAAAGATGAAAAACAAAAACATGAAAAGGAATTAGAAATTAAACAAGAAGAACATGATAAAATTCTTAGAAAATTCGAAATAAAAATATGATTATATGGAAAAACTAAATTGAATGATGAAATAAAAATATAAAAATGAACCAACTAGAAAACTGAATTGATTAGGGATAAACTTATTGAAAAATACAAAATTAAAAAAGAAACTAAATCAATTAATGATGAATCTATGGAAGAATACGAAACTGCTAAATGTGATGTATCTGAATTACAGAAAAAATATGTTGAGTTAAGTGAGAATTATAAAAAAATACAACTCGATTACGAAAAAATGTTACGATAATTTAAAAACTTGTGAACACAAAAAAAAAAAACTTGAAACAGATTTGGTTAAATACATGTAAAAATGAATTAAATATTAAATATGATTATGACACAGAGTTAAAATGTACACGACAAATAAAAAAAATTTGAAAACAATAAATAATAAGTTAGTGAGTGTATTTAAAGATAAAAATATTGAAGAAGAATATAAATTAATTGAAAATAAATTAGAAATAGATGAAAATGATTACCAATTTAACATATTAATGAATAATTTAGATTCATTACTTACAAAATACTATACATTACTGATAAGTTATATAAACTCTGAAAAAGAACAATCATTAATAAGTAGCAAATTAAAAAATAGTGAAGCAAATAAATCATTATGTGAAGAAGAACTTGAAAATGTAAAAAGAAAATATATTTTGAAAAACTGAAAAAATGTACACGACAAATTAAAAATTTTAAAACAATAAATAAAAAGTTAGTGAGTACATTTAAAGATAAAAATAAAGATGAATATAAATTAATTGAAACTAAATTAGAAATAATGAAAATGATTTCCAATTTAACATATTAATGAATAATTTAGATTTATTACTTTTTAAAATACTCTACATTAATGATAAGTTATATAAACTCTGAAAAAGAACAATCATCAAATTAAAAAATAGTAAGCAACAGTGAAATTAAAAATGTATGTGAAGCAGATAACGACAAATTAAAAATTTTTGAAAAACAATAAATAAAAGTAGGTCATACATTAAATGAAAAAGGATAAAAGATGAAAAATGAACTAAATTAGAAAAAAAGATGATTTCCAAAGCACATTAATGAATCATTTAGATTCATTACTTTTAAAATTCTACATTAATGATAGGGTCATGGTAACTGAAAAAGAACTATCATTAGTACAACAGAAATTAAAAGCATGTGAAGCAGATAAATCACTTCAAAAATATTTAAATATGTAATGAACACAGTCAAGATTCAGAGAAAAAATTAATGAATTAAAATCTAAATATGAAAACTGTAAAGAAGAACTTAAAAAAAATGTAAAGAAGATAAATTATTGTATGAAGAAGCTATTACAAGTATGAAATTTAATAAAAAAATATATTAATTATCCTTTAATTAAAAAATTAAATGATGAATTTAGTAGTATTACACAAAACAAATATAAAATATGAAATGGAAATGAAAATTAAAAAATAAATTACTTAATTTAGATGGTGAACATAATAAATTATTAGCTGAATATCAAAAACAAATTAATATTATATTAAGTTTACAGAATAAAAATGAGAAATTAAATATACATTTAGAAGAAATTAACAAACAATTAATACATGAACAGGAATTGATTATGCAAGATATTCCTGGACCAATATTTATCAATAATAAATGAAAAAGAAAATAAAAAACTACAAGAATTAATAAATGAACACACAAAAGAATTATATTTTGATAAAAACAGAAAATGAAAAAATTTAAAAATGAATTAATACTAGAAATGAAAATGTCAAAGTGAATTAAACTTATTAAAAAGTAGAATATGAACAATGTCAAAAATAAATTAAAATTATTAGATTAGAATATGAAGAGCTTAAAAATATGTAACAAAAATAGAAATTTTAAAAAATGAATATATATAAAGTAAAAAATGATTTTATAGAAAAAAATTTAGAACTTGAAAAATAAATTAGATAATTGTAAACAGCAATTACAAGTCTCACGTAGAAGAAAACAAAATGATACTAATATTGATAAATTACATAAACATATTTTTAACGATTCAAAAGAAACTAATCCACTCTAATGATAACCGGAGTTATATGATACATATAACTCTTTAATTCATAAGGTTAATTTATATGAAAAAGCACAAAGAATATATATACAGATAAATGATGATAATATGAATGAATATGAAAATATCCAGATATTAAAATAATAAATAATACTCGTGGACTTAATTGTAAAATAAGTTGCTTATTTAAGTTAAAAGTTATGAAAATATTTATGAAAACATTACTGGAAAAATATAAAAAAAATTAAAGAAGAAAAAAATATAAAGATAGTATTTATTTAAACATTCAAGGACAATTTTTCAATAATGATATATTATTAATAAACAAAATTTTAGAAGAAATAAAAAAAATGAAATCTAAAAAAAAAAAAAGATCTTTACAAAATAATAATGATGATGATGATCTATATAAATCAAAACAACGAAAACGTCACAATACAAATAATGAAAATTTAGAAGAAAATAAAAAATTAAAGTTTCAATTAAAAGCTTGTAATAAAACAGTTAGATATAAATATGAGAATTAATCAAGAATTAAAACAAGAAATGAAGACTGTAAAAAGATAGTTTATTAAAAAATACCAATCATATAAAAACCTCAATCATTTCAAGAAAAAAATGAAGACTTAAAAGATTTTGAAATGAATAGTGAATATGAAGATGATGATTTAATAAACACAAGTAATGAAGCTAGTAAATTAACAATGACTATTAAATCATTAAAAGATTTATTTATGTTTATATGTAGAACATTTTTACTTATTATAAATATTTAGATAAAAACACCAATATTAATTTCATCAAATTGAGGTAAAAGAATACAGAAACTTTTCAACAAAGTTTCAAAGGATGAGGATCATATAGTAGAAATTTACTAACTTCATATTTGGGCTAATTTTATAACATTAACTTCACAAAAAATTGAATTTCATTTACCAGATGGATCATTCCCTCAAACATGATACCTTATTGAAAAATCGTCAATATAACTATATGGATTTATATAAATGAAAGCAAAACAAAGATCGGGACCATTTAGGACTTCAATTATCAAACATATTTCCAGATGGTGATGAGAACCCCCAAAACAATATTAATAAAATGATAGATATGAAATTATGTTAAAATATTTTCACGAAAGCAGTTTACAAGAAAATTTATGAACGCTTCAATATTTAAAAATATTTTAAAAAATATAATATGCAACAAAGAAATGTAAATACATATACTTTGATAATAAATGAATTAATTTGATGCTTAATACTCCAGGAAAACATTAAGTTTGTAATTGATTCATAGTTATTATATTCAAATTTTTGTTTTTACACTTTTGGACCTACTATGTATATATATTCATATTGAGTCTCTTTACCAAAAATAATAGTACAAATTTTAATTGAAGTTTCTTTTAGCAATAAGTCCTAACTTTTTCTTCTTGAGCAAATATAGTAAAATAAAATACATAACATATCATTTTTTCAAAAGTCTCAATAAATCAAATAAGTTATATTGTCTTTTTTTAATAATGACTGTAAATCTTCTTATGATTTAAAATGTTTGTATTAGGTATAAGTATAATATATTTAATATTTATTTTGTTAATAATTTCTTTATTAAAAACGATTAGCAATTTTCCATTGCGGAAACATTCTTAAATAATAAAACATAAAAATCTCAATTTACACTAAAATTAAAAATTTAGCATTATTAAGAAAATCGTTTATTTGAATGATGGATAACTAGAACATTTGTAAGTAAAGTTGGAAAAAAATAAATGTTTCCATTTTATGTGATATGCATTTATTAATCAATAAATACTAATATAATAAATGTAATAATATTTATTATTTCAAAAAAATATTTAATTACATTTCAAATATCTAGTTATTTAGAAAAAAAAAAATTCAAATATTTAGTTATTTCAAAAAATAATTAATTACATTTCAAATAATTAGTTATTTCAAAAAAAGATTATTTTAATTACATTTCAAATCAAAATATCTATTGAAAAATTTCAACATTATACATCTCAATTTCTTTACTGGACAAGAATATAATTTGCAAATATAACATCT
>BPLR01009805.1:0-11186 GCA_021605095.1 Caerostris extrusa | reverse complement strand
CTCGCACAACAGTGAAATCCTCCGCATGTGATGTATGACAATGAGATATTTTCCTTGAAAAACAATTTATCATATCGCATGGAATCTCATGCAAAATAAAAATATTGTTATTATGTTACGTAGTGATGTTTTAGAAAACTTAATTTCATGGAAAAAATCAATTCACGAAAACTAAAGTTTGACATGAATTATGTGTAAGTTGTTGTTCATATACGTTTTAATGTTAT
Organism: Caerostris extrusa; assembly: GCA_021605095.1. Classification (NCBI taxonomy): domain Eukaryota; kingdom Metazoa; phylum Arthropoda; class Arachnida; order Araneae; family Araneidae; genus Caerostris; species Caerostris extrusa. The sequence goes on along the minus strand of BPLR01009805.1, from coordinate 10,959 downwards.
TTGTTTGATTGTGTTCAAAATTTTATTGGGAGAATCCTTTTTATAAATAAGAACGTTACTTTTATTAAAATGATGTGTGTGGCCTTTTTACACATTAAAAATATTTTTGCTTCAAATTATTGAATGTTGAGTGGACGAAGTAACCTTATAAATTAAATAAGGTATCTAAACATAAGCAATAAATAGGCTTCATCTTTTATTGACAATTTGTGCGAGACTCAAGAGAGGTTTGTACATAAAGCTGGAATGAATTTATATAATTGAGCCTTTTTTTTTTATATATATATTCTTATGCATTGCTAAAGGATGAATATTAAAACTATATGTTATTATATTAAATATATTGTTTATAAATTTTTAATATTTGAAATAGGAATTTACATAATTAGAATTTCTTAAAATTCTTTTATTTAATTTCATTAATATTTTTAATAACAGCTTTATTTAATCTATCAAAAACTTATATGACGAGATTATATATACGTAGTAGCACATTGATTGTATTTCTACATCACTGTTTATTATATTCAAAATATATTAATGATTAAAACGTAAAAATAATATACTTAAAATAAACTATCAATTTTGTGAATAATGGCAACCATAAAAAAATTGTAACTTACTGAAATATGCCGGATGGTTGAAGTATTGGTATGCATTTTAATTTCATGTATTGTTCTTAAATTTTAATTAAATGTTCTTTTTTAACATAAATGTTAATTCTTACTTGAAAGATATGTGCAGCATATTAGATATTAAAGATTTACTTATGTCATTGCTTTTGAGGGGACAATATAGCACAACAGGTTATTGATTGTGTATAAATGTATACAATAAATAGGTTGCATCTATTAGAATGTTTGTGAATGTCTCGAGTGAGATTTGTGCATAATGCAGGAATGAATTTATATAATTTGAGTATTTATATCCATACTCTTTTATGAATTTTAAAAATCTTGTTATGCTTGTATGTGTATTTTAAACTTAAACTTCTTTTAATATTATAATATATTTAAAGTTATTATTTCATAGATTTTAAATTGGGTTTTAATCATTTAAAAATTTAACTATATATTTTATGAACTTGCAGTATTCGAAATGGAAATTTTACACCAGTAGAATTTAATTAAGGTACTGTTTTTGTTATGTTATCTAATAATATCTGTATCTAATATGTTGTACGCCTCCTTAAAAACGGTATTTCCTAATGAGTAACAAAACATTGTATTTTTGGATATGTACATTACTGCTATTTGTGATGAAATGTAAAATAAATATTTAGAATAAAACTTATTTTTACTTTTTCTTTTGAACTAATTTTTCATTGTCGATTAAATTTCATGAATGGTTAAATTAGATCTTTTTTTTTTTTAAAGGACATGTAATATTAAGTAATTAAATTATAACTTAAATGGCATTTTTCTATTTAAAAATTAACTATTTTTTTTTTTTATAAGAATAAACTTTGTAAATATATTTTTTACCATCACAATTTGTTAATATGTCATTACGCATTATTGATTTAAATTATAAGATTTACATTGCAGTAATCTGAAATGTGATATATTTAAACAACTGGATTTCCTTCTTGTGATTTTTCTTTCATCTGTAAAACTGTTGTAAATCCATTGATACAGAATGGCTCAAAATGATTTAAGATGTTATTTGTTATAATAATTATCTTGTTAAATGAAAATGAAACTTTTTCATGCTATATTACATAAAATACATTTCTTCTTTCTTTTTAGAGAATCTGACATTTTCTACTGCATTCGGTTTCGCCATTTTAAAATGCTTTTTGTAAGTAAGATTCTTTGTTTGATGATTGTGTTGATTCTAAAACACTTTCTATTCTTCTGAATTTTTTTTCCTCTTGCTTAAAATGGGAAAACATTTTTGAAAATTCTTTTTGTTTATATAAAAATATACAAATCATTGTTCAGAGGTTCGACAGCAGGCATGCATTGATTTCATTCACATAAATAAACTTGAAGGTTAGATAGATATGTTAAATGTTGACAAATTTCCTGTTCACTTATCTTTTTATGTAACCAATTCTGTTTATCAATGATTATTCGTAATTATTTATAGTTATTTAATCTTTGAAAAGTTTTTATGTCTGAATTTATGATTGTGTCGTCACTAAGACTAATCATTACCTGTCCTTTCTACGCATTAAGACAGTGGTGTCCAAATTGGTATACACATATTTTTATACGAAAAAATATAATTATACTTAGAAATTTACAATAATTAATTTATAGTTTGCAAAGATCCAGCAGTACCAGAATGATCTCAATCGTGCACAGTATGTATGTGTACTGTAATTTTTATTCTTAATTTATATTTAAAGTATAAATTAAAAGATAATACCTAAATTATTAAAATATTATTAACTTCCTAAAAATTTCAGTAATGCACAGGATAAGCAAATGGGGATTTGAAATATCTCCTGAAATGTTTTACTCCCATTTATTCCTTGTCTTGAGTATAGTTTAATGTATACTGAATATATTTGACTATGCTACATCATTTGGAAGACCTGCAGTAATAAATTAATAATTGCAAAAACCGGGTAAAAAATATTTAAAGCATCATAGAATTTGTTTTTCATTATCTGCTTATTTTAAAACATGAACAGCACTGACAGGAAACTAAAAGCTCTTTGCTTTAAACTTCAGTAATGCATATTATACTTTTAATCTTTGCATAATCTATTTTATTAACAGAATTATTTGATCTTTTTTATTTCACTTAAGGAAGGACATTTTAAACTGAATTTCAGAAATTATAATAAATTAAATATACAGTTATGTTTCTCCTCTTACTTTATGGAAAGATACATAATTTAAATTGAATTCTGTATTTATAACTATAATACAAAATAAATCATTGCTGAAAATTAAAAGGAAATCTAACAATAAACACAATTTTTGAAATGAAAGGTCAGAGCGCTAGCCACAGTTACGTTGGAGCAAAAGTTGTCATTCAGCATTTTGATGTGCTTTGGGAATGGATTGATCTATTTGATCTCGAGAATTATAGTAAAGGATCGTACACCATGTTGAAATGCGATCTGAAAATAGAGGTTAACTGAAAATTAGATATTTTTAATAGGACAAAACCCATGATATTAGAGCTACGGAGATATCCGTTGTTGGCGAAAATTGTAGGACTTCCTTGACCAACATTGTATAGCAAAAACAAAACATACAAGTGGACAACAAATAAAATAGAAAGGGCATAAAATTTAAAGGTGACTACCTTGTATATAAGTGACTAAGGAAATATTGCATAAAAAAAAACTGGGAAATAAATAACTCTTGTTTACTAAGAGACCTGATGGCGGAGTGATTAGTTTTCTGAATCTCTGAGGCACAGGTTTCGTATTCGACCCTCATCCAACGAATCTTACTTATTTATTTTTTATATCCTACATAATTGACATTTTCGACTAATAGTGTTGTTGTTTCTTATCCCACTTGGCTGGCCAAGCCCACGAGCCCATACGTACTCATGATTGGAAGGGGAAGGAAGCAGCTTCTGTTGGGATGGAGCACCCGTAGGTAGAAGTCTGACTTTGGCTCCGTGACGCTCTTACAATCATGGGAGAGCGGGACCTACGGCTTAAAAGTGGATTCCGAACCACTGCAAACATCCATGTCACCGCCGGGATGCGAACCCGAAACCTGTGGCACCGAGCCCCAGAGCCATTCAGATCCCAAATTTGTGAATGCCAACGGCACGCGGTGTTCCCAGGTGGTCACCCACCCAAGTACTGACCTCGACCAATGATGCTTGATTTCGGTGATCTAACGAGAACCGGTATATTCAGCATGGCAGGTCCGTTGGCTTCGACTAATAATAGTACGAATTCAATGGTAATCTTTTGTAAAATTTCTAAATACCCACTTGAATGCTAACTCTGATCTGGCTAATTGAAGAATATTCTTAAATAAAACGCTATATAATAATCATAATCTTCTATCCATAAAGTTTTCATAGATAGTATTAACGTTGTTACTTATACTCAAAGTATCAATTTTGTATTTCCAAACATTAAACAGTTTTTCACGAACAGATTAGAATGTAAGTCACTATGAGTTCAATCTGTTCTGTTACTTAATTTTCATGCCATATCAGAGGTAAAAATGCCTCGAATTTTAGAAACTTTCCTCCCTATTTTGGTAAAAATTAGATTTTACTTGAATTTTTCTCAACTAAAACATATTTCGAAGAATTAATTTTTCAAAAATAGAATCAATACATTTTTTTTTTTTTCAATTCCTTCTATTAGCTCACACTCTCCCTATATATCTTGTTCAAATATTCAATCGTTAATAAAATACTTTTATTTATCCACTCAAGTTCAAGTACATTTTTTTTAACTTGTAGTGGATGATACTTGATGTTAATACATGTTTTTCAAATATTAATTAAGTAATTTAATTTAATTAATTAATTTTTTTTTAGATTTAAGTTGCATATGTCTACCAATAGATGGCGCCAGATAAACTTGAAAAAATGAATGAAAATTATTTATAAAGGACTTTTGCAATAGAGGGAAAAAAAAGAAGGAATTGACTTTAAAAATTTGATTTTATATTACTTGTTTGTTGGCAATTTGACAATTATGATAATGAAATGAAATGAAGCAAATTTGTTATCATTAAGAAAAGATACACCAGTGTATTTAAAGGATACATTTCATACCAATGCAAAAATCGCATCTATTCTCATCAGGGAATTTATCATTGCTCATAAACAGTTTTTTTTTTTTTTATTCTGTGAATCTTGGACTACAAGATGGCGGAATGGCGGAAGTTGGTGACTACTTGGATGGCGGAAGTTGGGTGATTCAACTGCAGAAAAGAACTCACTTTTGTGTGATGTTTGCGGAAAACGATTTTCCCAGAAACTGAAGTTGAATCTGCTTTCACTCTGCCATTCAGAAGTGAGACCTCACGTGTGTGTCGTGTGCAATAAAAAAAAAAAATTTCTACGTAAGGGTCATTTTAAGAGGCACCTCCTAATTCACGAGGGACAGAAATCGCACGATTGCGAAATATGTAAGAAAACGTTTAGTCGAAAGGGTCATCTCAAACTTCATTTGATTACACATACGGTAGAAAAGCCTCATGTGTGCCCTCTGTGTGAAGAAGCTTTTGGACCGATATCAAATTTAAAAGAGACATCTGAGGACTCACACGAAAGAGAAGCCATATTCGTGTGAACTGTGCAACAAGGCATTTTCTGATAAGGCAAATTTGCAAACACATTACCGCGTTCATACTGAAGAGAAACCATACGTGTGCGAAGTATGTCAGAAAGGATTTTCGCAAAAATGCTCTTTATCACGTCATGAAAGAACTCATACAAAAAATAAAAGTTTATCATGCAAACTTTTCTTCAAACTAAACTCTGCTTTTCATTAACGAGATGCATAGGTAATTTTACTTTCACGACAAATACTGAGATTAATTATTGGTATGCATTAATCTAGTGTATGATTTTTAAATTATTTCGATTTTTTTATGTATCAAGTTTAATTTTTGCTTTGGATTGTGGAATATGTATTGCAGAAGGTACTTTATACTCTCTAAGGTGTGTGAGGGATTAAGAATAATCGACGAGCAGCTTCTTCAGAACAAATCAGAAAGGTTTCTAAGCCATATGTGCAGAATTATATTGTAATATAATTTCAGCAGCTTTTTATTGACATGTTCTTTTGAATATTCATAATTAATGTGTGTTATTTTATATGTATTTTTATATAAAATATGTATGTAAGTGCATTTTTAAACCTAAGCTTTACTTTTATTAATATAACATTCTTAAATTCAGTATTTTTAAAATTAGATTTTAATCAACTAATGGATTTTATATATTACTATTAGATGTGTGTTAAGGAATACTTTTATACATAATATTTGAATAAATATGAATTAATAATTGACTTTTCCGGTGATTTCTTTGAATTATTGGTACATCTTTCCAGAGAATATCTTAAAAGTTTTGGAGAAATATTGTATTTTCTATCTTTATTACAGAGTGTATAAAAATATTGTAAACGTGTATAAAAGTATTTAATTAAAGATGTTTATTCATTTTTTATTTTTTTTTCAGCGTTTGTTAAAACATTTCCAATGGAACTTTACAACTGATTCATTAGTGTGAAAAGTGCGATTTCTGCACTAAACTCAAATGTTTACGGCAAAAAAACGCGGTTTTACAGTATTTTTATAAACTGGATATACTTATCTGAATGTACACAATACACGTCCTGAAAAACATGATTATCAAAAAATTACCCAGAACATAGTAATGATACATTCAGTTCGTGTAATCTTTGGTAAAATTGAATTTTAAAAATTAGACATTTAAAATTATCTACAAACATAGATCTTAATTTCAATATCTGAATAAAAATTTTTTGAAATGAGTCGAATTAAAAAATTAATAAAAGATTAAATATTCATTAAATGATATTTATTATAATTACATTTCTAGCTAATTTATTAATTTGATTTAAAGTTACTATTAGAGATTAATACAATCAGTTATATTTGTAAATACAGCAAATAAAAATTTCATTTTATATAATTAAAATATATTTTCTATTAAAAGACGGCAACATATTTTCTTATCGTTCTGTTTAATATAGATAAAATTTTATATATTTTATGCGTAATTATACTAACATTTTTTGTCTGATATTCGAATTTTGTTATATTCATTATTTAATGCCGATAGTAAATTTTCATCTCCAAAATAATAAAATGAGTTACTTTAAGAATGACATAGCAACAAATATATTCCTTCCTCATACAGCTCCAAGACTCATTTAAAAACTAAATTGATTTACTTGGGAAACAATTTATTATAAAATGTCCTTGTAAGTTGTAAATGCAGGTCACCTAAGCCCGGAATGTGTCACAAACGAATCACCATGAATAGTGGACATAATTTGCTGTAGATTTCGTTTGGTTAGCAATAGCTAATTCTGGAGTCTTCTAACAGATTTAATGAAATTCAATATGAGCACCATTATATGGAAATCTACTTATTGGCATGTGTTTTGCAGCCTTTCATGTGTTACTAAATCAGTTGCTGTAAACATAAACTATTTCATTACATCGAAATTGAGAACATTTTTGGAAAATTGAACTCGTACTAAAGGAACCCGAAGAAAAACGTTCTACATATTTGCTACGTTCCAAATATTTGCAAAGGCCATGTAGTGCAGAGCCACTTACCTATCCAATGTCCAAAAAAATCTCTATTCAGAAATACCATACATTTTAAAAACAGTTGTGGAGCCCTATCTAACTGAATGTAAAATTTGAAGACCCCATAGAATTCTCCATCACGTCAATGCAAATGTATTTTTTAAACACACACAAAATGAATCACTTAATTAATCTATAAAAGTTAAGTGTTACCCTTTTAACTTTCAATAAATTTGAAAGAGCTTTCTCGACTTACCTAATATTGTCCCTTTTATTCTTAATTTGTTTTAACGAACAATAAAAGTAATTCTCTGCTTAAGCACACTTTAGCAAAGTAATTCGCAACATTCTTTGATTCGATTTAGCTTTCAGTAACGAATTATACGCGTGAAAGGGGGCAGTACAAAAAGTGTCCCAAAAACAGCTATTGATAATGTGGATGCGTAAACTTCAAAAACAAAATTAAAAATAATTTTGAACAATCCTCTTTCTCAATAGAAACCACTTTTTTTAAAGGTTTTGAACAAAGAAAGCTTTTTACCAATAACAACATGTAATGAACAAATATAAGTTTATGAGGTATTTATAATCACCTTATTTTTATTGATAACAATGACATATCACCATTAAATATTTTTTTGTTTCTTTTCCGCATACTATAATTATTAATTTTGTTATAGAAAATTCATAAAAAAATTTAAATAATCACAGTTCACACTTTCTTAAAAGATGTTGTTTTGTAGAGTTTTTCTCATAGTCTATTCTGGTAAGTTGTCTTATTCGAGAAGAAATTAAACAAATAATTTTGAACAGAAAGGAGAACTAAAATATAATTTAAAACAGAATTTGAAGGATTGATATATTTGATTTGTTCTAAAATTACATTTAAAATTATTTATATGAGTGAAATTCTGATAAATACAGCTTAAATAGAATTGACCAAATATGCAAATATGCGTAAAATATCAAATAATATCATATTAGTTCAATAACAAGATAATCATGAACTTTATTCGAGTTAATTATCGAAAAAAATTCAGATTGAAAACACATGTTATTTTTGCCAAACTCATTCATTAATCTGAAGCGAAACATCTAAAGTTATTAGTAATCATTTATAATCGATTTATCAATTATAATCCTAATTTATCTAAATTCTAAGAATAAGTTTGATCAAATGCATAAAACTTAATAAAAACCATATTTATCTTTAGAAAAATACAGTAATCAAAATCACTTAACACTGTATAAATATTGAATATGAATAAGTCAAAGCAAGACCTTAAATATTTCCAAGCAAGATTCGTAGTTTAAAATTCTATTTCTATAATTAATGCCGGAAATTTAAAACCCTTAATAAACAAATCTGTTCGACAATACCTTGAATGATTAACGTTAAAAGGACAATCAGACAACAGGACTGGATTAAATGCACTCAGATATGCATCCAATTAGTATAACTTATCATTGAATTATAGATTTATTTCCCTTTTTTTTCAAATGTGGACTCAGATTAAATATAGAGAGAATCAATTTGTAGGATGTTTTAACAGAAATTCATCCTCCAAATATTTATCAATACATTTGATTTAAAAATATTTTTCTATTCGAATTGATTCCCTGCTAACCTACATGTTGTTTTCGGAGTCCTAGCTCATGGACATAAATATTCACCACTACTACGGAAGATGTGTAGCCTATTCAACTTTATTCAGACTGCGTGTAGTAGTCTCTGCAGCATGCACCCATGTTATTTGATGCACACTTGAGCCCATATACTCAAGGTTGACATTCTTTGGGGATTATAATCATCATTTTTTATACGTGGAAGCACAAAGCAAGGATATTCCAGCCTAGAGATTTATCCTGCAAAACGAAGATATAAAAGAAAGGTTTCCGTTTCCTGAGTTACAATTATTTACTACATGAATTTTTAAATATGATCTAGATTACTAAAGAATATAAGTAAACTCTTTAAAATATCGTATTAATTTATCTCAAAAATATTACTTACTTTATTAAAAATAAAAATGTTTATTTCAAAATTAACTATTTTACTATTAAAATTTTTTCTAATATGTATTTCTATTTATTACTTTTTATACCACGATTAGGCATTTTCGATACAAAAAGTTAAAAATCAACAATTCAATTTTGAAAGATTTTATTTTCATTTTTAATTCAGCTCCACGCAAATCATAACTAGTTTAAATTTCCTTTTCAATTTCAGGTCTATTTATTCATTAGTACTTGAGTAATTCTAACAGTGAACTGTGCTGAAATAATTTTTTTTCCTGACAGAACTTTATATAAATGCTTTTATAGCAAATTCTTCAAAATCGTGTCACTTTCTGATTGCAGCTGCGAGAAAAGCTTTTAACCTGAGAAGCTAATATAATAACAAATCTTTTTAAAAATGGCTGAAAGCAGAGCCTCGATTGAAAAGGAAAATGATTTCACGTGTGACGTCTGTGCAAGAAGATTTTCTCGAAAAGGCAATTTGATGCGGCACTTGCAATGCCACTCAGGATCGAAACCTCACGTGTGCCACACATGCGACAAACGATTTCTGAGAAAGGGTGACTTATATAAGCATTTGCTAATTCATGATGGGCTAAAACCTCACAATTGCGAAATATGTGGAAGATATTTTCTTCATAAGTACAATCTGCAAAGTCACATGCGTACTCATACAAAAGAAAAGCCTTATTCATGTCAGTTATGCAATGCAGAGTTTTCTCGAAAACATCATTTGCAAGATCATTATCGCATCCATACCGAAGAAAAACCGTATGTATGTGACACGTGCCAAAAAGGATTCTCCCGAAAATGTAGTTTAACACGTCATATGAAAACTCATGGAAAATAAAAACGTCGAATTTTTTTAGTGTAACGTTTTTTATGAAAAAATGCCGTAAATTGAGGTTTCACTTCAAATACGTTATGATTAATGTATATGTATGCATCTGTCAATTAATTTATTATTTTTAAAATTTTATTATGAAACATCCTCCTTTATAACAAAAATTTTAATTTTTATTCAAGTGACGTATGTGGCTGTTTAAACACTAGAAAATTTTTTGTCTGATACTATTGAATGTTGAGTGAATGAAGCATCAGTATCATTGCATTCTATGTATTGTTAGAAATTAAAATTACAAGAGGTGTTTTAAAGTGTATATTTAGAGTGCATGTAATGTACATTAATTTAAGCTTTCTTTTAGACTACATTATATTTAATGTAATCATTTATAAATTTTATATTTGGCTTTTATTCCATGTGAAAGGTTTTAAGTATATTTATGTCCTTTTTTAAATGGTCTCTTAATATTTGAAAATGGGTATTTTACACAAATAGAATGTATAAAGGTTTATGTTTAATTTAGTAACAACAGATTTTTTCATACATCGGACGATTCATTTTTAATATTTTCTAATTTGAAGACTAATGATTATATTTCTAGATAAAATAATAAATTGTTGTAATAAGTTTCTTTATACATAACATTTGTAATTAAATATAAAAGGTAATTAATTGATGAAATAAAACTTATTTTTAATTTTTACTTTCGGCTATGTTTCAATTATTTATGTTGATAAAATGTTATTTATGCTGCAAAGCGCATTTACAGCTGCTTCACTCAGCCTACCTCTGTAAAAGGCTGAAAGATTCTGTTTAAAACTGCCGAAGTGTATGGGACACAGTGATAATTTTTTTGTTGTTTAATTT